>JABUQX010044710.1:7500-90000 GCA_015478945.1 Trachelipus rathkii
AGCTATCTCTCATGAAAGAGTATATTATTATACATATTATTCTGTTACAAAGCTAGTCTCTTGAACAGTAACTGTTTATTAATATATAATACAGAAAAGAGTGGATGCACACCTCGTAAATAATTTAACAAACACTCAAAGTCTAATAAGTCTGTTAGAGTTATACTAGACAAATGAAATTATTTTATAAGAATTATTTTTTTATATTATATATAAGAATTATAAGAAAGAACGTTTTTATACGTAAAAAATCATTAATTATGAAGATTGCATAAAGTTAATAAAGAAAAGAAATATATTAGTATTAAGGAAAGAAGCACTTTGTTCTAAAGCAAACTTTTATCAAGTAGTTGTCAAAAGAGTAAAATGTTTGAAAAGATGTAATGTAAGAAGTGTTATAGAAGTCGGTAAGAGCGAGTGCGGGTTCGATGCAACTTTTGTGACTGCTCTGATGCCACAACAGAAGAGCACGAAGTGTGCGTTCCCGAGGGGCATCGTGCCTCTAGAAGTCCCTACCCGCTGAGACTCGCACTCCAAAGAGATTTTGTATAAGTACTATCCATGTGAGTATTAAGTTTAAAGCTCACGACCATTACTTCTTGATAATTAGGAGTTGAATGAGCTACTTAACATATGAGATATATTATTGTAGTGAGAAAAAAAAACAGACTATTCTATTCATTTATTTTTACTTTATAAGTATGACAAAAAAAAATAGTTTAATACACAGTTTCTACATTTTACTATTACCTGACTAATACGTCTATTGCATCATAATACCCCAATTATCAAATATATATATATATATATATAAAATAATATTATATATAATATATATTAATTTATATAATAGATATAGATATATATAGTTAAAAAATCAAATGTACCAATAATCGGTATTTGAGATATATTGGATAAGAGTTAACGAATAGATTGTTTTGCCGAAAATGTCCCAAATGTACTTCATTTTGAGCATTATTAGTTTATTTTGTATAGTATTATTATATTATATCACTATAATGAAATACACACGGGTTAGTCCCGCCCGTATAGATGTCAAGGAGTCAGTAGTCTTACTACGGGCCTCTAGGTGTAGTGAACTCGAGGTGGACTAATCCCCGCTCACCTTCACGGTAGGATGGTACTCGAGCAACCCTAACAGCTGTGCGTGAAGTGACATCACGCCCGTAGTATCCTTACAATCCAGCCTCCCGTGCGCATGGTACGTCCTCTCATCCTTCCTCTTCCCCCTAAGCCTATTCGGCTGTACCAAAAGCCACTCTCCTAAATACGCAAGATACGAGATCTAAACAACCTTAGGGCTCGTTGACTCACCCGTATTAAAAAAACTCCAATTCCCCTCCCTAGAAATACCTTAACTATTAATCCTTAAAATCCTCACTTATTTATTCAACTCATTATGCAAAACATTATCTCGAAAAATTCATTCTGCATCAAAAATTACCACTACTCATAATTACCTTACTCAAAACAAAAGCTTTCAATACAAACCTGAGCCTAGTTCTCAAACTACTATTATCATCACTCAACACACAATACCTAATTATATGAGCATAGATTATAACGTACTATATATAAATTCATTCTATACTCCAATAACCCTAATATAAATAAATACATAATAGTACTAAACTACAAAACCTCACACATCAAAACAATATACTTCACCGCATATCAGACATCTAAACAATAAATCTCATATCGACCACTAATAGTGTTCCAAAAAAAAAATCACATAATATACCTAATTATCAATATAACTTATCCAAACATCCCCACATACAAAATTATTAAAAAAAATTGAGTTATATAGATATACTTAAACTCCTTAATCAGTGAGGTATATTAATATGTAATAGCAAAGTGCTCACGGTCACATAACATATATATACTATTAATTTACGATTTAATTATAACATAAACAGGACGACATTCCAAACTATTATTAGCTACCTTCAATCACTCTACTAGGGCAATTTCGTAAATAACATCAACAACGAGGAGTATACTCTCAATGTGAGCTAAGATTCAACTAGAACACTATATTTACTCCACATCTGTATTTATCTAACCTAGTTTCTAACTGCTGATATCTCCCACAACGACAAATTACATTGACCATCGAACCTTAATAACATGAACAACCCAACGCAATGACATCATTCAATTCAACCACTACACGTTTCAGAATCATACATAAAATCACTATAAGCCACAAATCTGAACAACAACAATATATCTAACCTAAACCAAAAATATAGGTTCATAATTGACTTAAGTTAGTATAGAATGTCCGTTACCTCTAACCAAGCAAATATCATCAATTATTCTAATCACTACAGACAGACAAACCGACAACTCGGAACCTTACACCCCAAAATAACTATTAATCATAAATAACTATACACTGATTATGAATTACCAACTAAAATAAACTTCAATAATCCTACGTAATTTAATAAACCAACTCTCAAACACATACTAATTTCACAAAACACTCAGACATATACATAACTTCAATCATGACAAACAAGAAATTATATAATTCTGAGAAGAAACCATAGCCGGCATCGTTTTAGAAATGTGGATAGAACAAAAAGATATAGCCATTATTATTAAAGCATTATAAATATAAGAAAAGTAAGATAAATAGGACACAAAGTACACGGCACACACTTTTCATGACCAGTAAATAACATATTGAGGAATTAAAATATAACAAATTTAATATAAAACATATTAGGCACATTCAATTATATGGGTAAATTAAATAATTAATACAGAATTGAGCCCCTCCACATTATAAATCTCACCCAACAAAAACTATCTACACTGAGAAAACTAAAATTCTTACCTTAGACAAACCACTTACCAAATGATAAGCATAGGGGACCGACCGGGGCCCCGGTATCCCTAGTGACTATTCCCGTAGCCCCCCGGCCCATAGGCCCACTTAGCCCGTGCCCCGCCCTACTGAGCGTTACTCCAAAAAATACAGGTAATAAAATAACCGGGGTTTATCATATGATCACTCTTTACGGTTTTTGAATTGATATAGTATATAATTATCGCATTCTGTAGAGCAGTGAATAACTACGTAAAAGAGAAGCTCTTCAGAACATCACAACCTAAAAGAAAATCTACAAAACATGAATGAAATAATATATATTAATTACTAAAATATATACTCAATAATGGCAGAAACAATATTGTTTACAAAACTGACAATTGATATAAACATACCTATTAAATATAATTAAATTTTTTATAGTTAATAATTAGCATATGATATTAAATTACTTTGAGTCACTATCAAAGTAATAAAAAACAATATAATTTGTAACAATATTAGCAATAAGTTTTTAAACATTAAAACTAATATAAAGAAAATTCTGTGCTCGAATATTAAATCATTATCAGTACATATACATATAAATCTTATTGTTAATATTAATTTCATTTTGTTTTATATTAAGTGAATATCTTTCTGAAAATTCACAGAGACTATTTTATACCGAAATCTATTTCAGAATAATTATATTTTAATATACATTAAATTATTTAATAATATATTATTAATATTTAATATTAAATAAGTATATATATTAATATATATATATATATATATATATATATATAATATATATACATTTTGAATATATGAAAATAAATATATATATAAAATATTATATAGTATATTAATTTTATATTCTAATGTATGAATTTATAATACATTAAAATATATTCATTAATTAATATATCGTAAAATAAAATAAACATATATTTTCTCATTATATTATAATATATTATATATATATATATATTATATATTATATATATAATATAATATAATATATAATTAATAATAATATATATTAATATTAATATATAATTATTAATTATATATATATTAATATAATATATATTATATAGTATATATATATATATATATATAGTATATAATATTATATATATATATGATATATCGGCAACTTAAATATAAATATATATTAATATATATATATATATAAAAATTATATAAATAATATATATATATATCATATTATATATATATATAATATATAGATTATAATATATAATTAGTATATATATATATATATATATATATATACTATATATATATTTTATATTAATATATATTATATATTATTATATATATATATATATATATATTACCTATACTAATATATATATATATATATATATTATTAGTCAACTCCCGATAGTACCTATAATATATTGACTCAGTAGACCTATACCAATTAAAGCGTTACCTACTTTGATGGTAATACCGACAAACCCTGCAATCCGAATAGAGTATTTATATTATAGCTAATTAAACCATATATAATATATATAATATATAATTAATTATATTATTAATATATATATATATATATAATAATATATAATATATATATATATATATATATATATTATATATATATATATATATTATTTATATATATTAATTAATATATATAATTATATATATATATATATAAGATAATATATATAGTATTTATATAGTCGATATGTTACTATATACTTAATAGCGCTAACTGTAAATTATAAAGTTATACTTATAAATTAATAATATAAATACTTTAAAGGCTGCAATTATGACAATATAATAATACATAAACAAATAAGTTATACTCATAATATTAGCTTTTTACGCTATCATTAATACTAATCATTAAATAGGCCTTTACTTGTTAGTCCGATTATCGGTATATATAAAATATGACAAGAATTTAATTATCTAACAATAAAACTAAATAAAAATTAAATAAGAAAGTATATTACGTTTGGAAACAATATATATTGTGTTTAATATTTTAATATGGCTATAATATAGATAATCTCAGTAGCTGTGTATAATATCAGAGGTATACATCCGAATTTAGCGTAATGAGTATTAATAGAATATTATTTATTTATTTTATTTATTACCACATAGCTCACACTCTCACCTCTCACGCCTAGGCTGGCAACTCCTCTCGGCCCATGCGCAACGGTCGCCCGTTGGTATTTAATATAAATAAGATGGCGATTAATCAGCTGACAGTGCTTACTTATTGCTGTTAGATCTATATATTTAACTGGGCTCGTCAATAACTTTATCATTAAACTTTGATAATTTGATACAACATTATTTATCAATCTCACTTTTATTTCCATTAGAACGTTTATGTATATATCTTGATGTATAATGATGAATGTTTTATTCTCTAATCAGGAAGATATACGCCAATTCTTGGGCGTATTAATATATTATTGGTAATGTTAGTCATTCAGAAAGCCGTTTGGCCAGAGTTGTTCTCGTTGCGAAAGTACTACTTGTCAGACACACTTAGTAAAAGGCCTGTACTGTTTAAAGACGATACTCACGTCAGAGATGTTCTATTGGATTATATGTGTATCTATTGTTTTTTTACATTATGAGTTATGTGACTTATCTCAAATGCGTTATCTTCGCGGATTGTATTGGTGATTCATTGGTCATATTTTGAGTCAAGAAGCTCTCGAGAATATTTAATAAGAGTATATATCATGAAAATGATGACACTCTCACATATCCACTCAAATAAAATGAAAAAAAATGGAATTTTAACACACGTAGACGATTGAGCGTCACTTTACCAATAATAATGTGAGATGAGATATAAGAAGGGGAGAAATACCAATTACATATTTGAAATCAGCGTATAGAAGGGTTAAATATTACAAACAATAAAAAATTTGTAGTAACGGAACAAGAAAAATTGTTATATTATTTTTTTTCATTTTTATATCAGCAGAAGATTATTTTTGGAGCAAAACAGTGAACATATAAACTAATACTAACAATATAATAGAGCTCTATCATCACAGTCAATGTGCTTATGTTTAATATAAGCAAAAAATTGGAAAAGAAAGGATTTGTATTATTTTAAGAGAAAAGTAAGATGTGAAAGGAAAAATTATGGGGGAGGGCTTTCGAGCTCGACCGTATGCTGATAAGAGAGAGATTTTGTGTTGGATCGTCCCACCCTCTTCGGTGGAGCGAGACGAGAAATGAGAACCCCGCGACACCCACATATTATACATCATAAAAATGAGCGGGCATCCACGGAGAGCCCTTCCCCGGAGGGGTATGGATAAATATAGTTCTCGTATGACAAGTTCTCCAGCAGAAAAGGGACAGATATACGCCACGTTCTCTTTGTCACCATCTTAGCGAGTTTATGACCCTTGGGTAGTTCCTTTAGGTAGAGAAGAAAGACACAACAATATCTGAAGAACTGGCTCTGAAGATAGCATCAGTTTTAAGAAACCTAATGTCCTAGATTACAATTTTGTTTTAGAAATTATACATGCTAGATAGTTAACTTGATAAGTAGTGATAGATTTAGAAGAAATATTGAAAAGAAGAATAGAAAAACATTTAGAGGACAATGAAATGTTGCGAGACTCTCAATATGGTTTTAACTAAAGAAGACTCGAGGAAAGTGGCGAAGAAATCACTTATCTCAAGAAAGTTTCAAGCAAAGAGCTCCTCAGAAAAACCAACATTCGTACCAGATTTGATTGTACTCGGGGAGTTAGCTCAACACAGGTACAAAAGTTAATAATTTTTCAATAGTAGGTTTGAAGACTTGGGCGATGACAGAAGCTTCATATGAAATTGCTTTAGCATGGCGAAAAAAAAGAAACATTTTTCTGGCGGGGAAATTGTTAAGCCTTGTCTCCAAATATTTTTTGAAGAAAGACATCTGATGTAGAGAGATAGAAAATGGTAAGTTGTAAAAGTTAAGTAAAGCAGACTAATTATAGTTAATCTCTCAGAGAAATGAGACTCCAGTTATAACTAGGAATGTATCGAGGATAATCTCGTGCTCTCAAAATGTGTGCAGTTTCAGCAACGGAGAGAACACCAAATGGTCCGATTCCATCATATAAACATCGAATGTTCTAACATCTGTTTTGGGAGCAATCAACGGATCATTATTGAGTAGAATTAGCCAAGTTAAAGCATAGTTAAGGAAATCGATGATATAAATATATTTTTAAGTCTATTATTGTAGAGTTTCACGAGTCCTTGCACTACTATAAATTGAATTCATATTTAGGGTGAGTCAAAAAAACATAAGAGGGATGAACCACTAAATTTGAGAAAGGAAAATCATGCCTTGAAAAAAGTCCATAAATATATGTTTGAGATAATATAGCGAGAAATCTATTAGTGTATAGCCTGACCTAGAGCAGACGCTCACATGACTAGTGTAATAGTCAAGTAGATGGAGAGTTTAGTCATACATCAATGGACTATCTAATGACTACTGAACATAAGGTACGAAGAAGAGAGCTAGATTAGAATTTAAAACTTTAGTATAGTGCAGACTCGTTATGTTCTTTAATTGATTTAGCTTTGCTAAGTATATGTTAAATAGTGAAGTAAAAAATTAGGAGGCAAGTACAGTGTGAGAACAGTGACAGAAGAATTCGAAAAATACTGTGAATTTGAATACCTGTTTTACGCGGAGTACAAAACAGGCGTAAGCGATATACTTATTGAGAGGTCGCTGGCTTTTAAAGACATTTGTTGGAAAGGCATGTAGTAAGATGTTAGTGAATACTGGATAGTATGAAACTTGCTCTACTTGTTATGATGAGACAGGATAGTAGAGTTGATTGGACTAACTTTTGTGCCACGAAAGACACTCTAATGTTTTCTTTATTTGACAAACAAACTGAGACTATTTTAGAGTATAGCATATTCATAAGACAGGAAGATTGTTTTATGAGTTACGTATGTCATCACTCCTATCTATATTATGTAAATATCTAGCAAGAGATCACAAGTAAAGTTATTTCAAGCTGTTATGTACAATGTGATCGAGTTCATTTTAAATTAAAATGTAATTAAACCTGTCAGTGCATATCATGTTTAGGAAACATAGCCAAGATATGAACATTTATCACCTACCTTACAAGAGTGACAGTCGAAATTACAGCCTGTGATTTTTATTTATAAATGTCGGATGAGATAGCAATAAATATTATCGTTACCACTTAGTAGTACTTTAAGAACAAAATTACAAGTATATTGTGATCATAAGGTCATATGTGAGAAAATCGTTTTTCATTTAATGTTGTCACTATAAGAAGAAAACTTAGTAATGCTTCAGTGAATTTGTAATAACTCCATATCTTTTTCACTATTATAGTGAATAAAAAAATATACTGATATAATGTTAGATGACCTTATATATCAAATAACTATAACATAATGGATAAATCTGAATGAATTTATGTGAGAAAACAAATTACATTATTTAAATAATTGATAAATTTAGATGACTTTTTCCAGTAATCAAAACAATTATTCTATACACAATTATAATTTACTGGAGTTCCTATTTTACCCTGTGAAACATTATCCCGGAGCTAAAGAATTTATTGCAAAAAGTTATTAATATTAATATTATATATAAATCTTTATGAAATTGAACATACAGATTGTGATACATAAGTCTAATCTTGCGGATATATCCGATTGAGTATGTATTAAAGAGCAAATCAAGGTCCGATAGTAAGGAGTGTCAAGTATCTAAGTGACAGAATCTCGCTGCTCTCAGTTAAACAAATAGTTCAAATCTACCGAAGCCTACTTCCTGCGATAGACCTAGCCGCGGAATCCTCACAGGCTCTCATAGATAGTTCACACAAAAATCTATTTATTGCAAAATTTATAATGTCTAACTATTAAATGAATTGAATTTTACGCTTTTTAATCTTTAAAGTATCCATTAATTTAATTTTCTAAGTTGCAATAATATAAACTTTGTAAAGTATGAAATTTTATTTTGGCTCCATTCTGAATTTATCGTCTTGTTGAAAAAATTGGTATGCTTTGTTCTCTCAAAGAGGTATGTGGCGATATATATGTTGGCCACCCCTACAATAGAGCTCCTATCTCATATTATCCGAGGAAGCTATTTCTGATACTCATTTCCAATAGTTCCGCCGACTATATCGCACGCTCTTGATGGAGAGTGCGACTGGTAAGGATAGACACGCCCTGTTGACTCATCCATTAAGAATGGTTAAGTTACTATAATATATTGCAAGAACGTTTTTATCATTAGTTTTAATGAGTGCTAACAATTAGAGCATAAAGACAGAGCATGTACAATATTCGGTTAATCACAACAACCATACTTGTTCGAAAAATCAGCTACCAATCTGTAGCTGAGGTGAATGTTTATTAGTACCTACAAGTTCGTGATCAAGTAGTCAACTAAAAGATTGACCAGTTTATTAACTCATACTAGCAAAGTTAGTGGCAAACAGTAAATGAGCTTAAAGGCAATAACAATAAAGCTTAGGTGACATAATCCATACATAAAGATTTGAAATAGTTTAATTAAGATGAAAGTGAAAGTTGTAAACTAATAGTGAATTATAGAATTTAGTCTCAAATGATTTGATGAAAATAATTACATAATGAAATATAATATAACAATATTCCTCGTAATCTATATATTACAGATAAATAAAATCATTTTCTCTTCTACTATCGACATATTAGTGACGCGTGCAAGTTGATTATATGATTCATTAATGGTATATATTAAGTTAGAGAGTTATCAATTAATCTCAAATATATATTATACCAATTATAGATAATGCCAAACAATCCACTGTTATGTGGCATGCAAAGAGAAAATGAGAGCAATTTTAGAGTTGGTTATCTAAAACTCTGATACTAAATAGCGTCAATAAGATCAAAGACAGAGGTATTTATCAGAGCAAAAGGCATACAGAGAGAACAAAAGAGCATCTCAGTCGAATACTTCTCTAGGTGTGCATACAGTGTGAGAGAGAGGTGTAATTTTAACTGCATTTTTGATGAAACAATTTAGAGCATTAATTTACAGTTTATATATTATATTATGTAAAACAACTATCAAGATAACTCCTAGGCACTATACCAAAACAAAGTCCCGAGTTTTGTCTGAGTCTCCACACGTTCTAGCCACATCCCTATGCACCATGTTCTTCGCAAGTTGCAGACGATTCGTAGTAGTTGGCCAAGAAATACGCACCATACTATTATGTAGGCGCATAATAGTAATCAGAAAACTTGAAAGTGCAAATATGCGAAACGATGGTGCCGTTTTGTACCCTCAAAAATATCACATATAAGCGCAATGTTTTATCAATCAGCACGAGCCTACGAAATATTCGCGATATATTTCCATCACCACGCTAATACTATATGAAGAGAGACAGACATTGTTGTTGGCACAAAGTCTATTATCTGGTTAGTAAATGCTAATCTAAGTGATGAGTCATCAAATGTTTTTATGACGTGTCGCGCCATCATATGGACCTCGGACTTCTGCACCAAGTGAATATGCGAGTGGTGTAATACTTTGACACGTACCTTTTTCATCTAAAACGGAATAAATAATATCAGTACTACTGAAAAGACAAAACAGTCATAGAGCCACTAGGCGATTTATATAGCAAACAAAAAAGAATAATATAGAATAACATAGAACAATGAGCGATTCATAGGAGATTAAATCTAGAAATATGAACACCACTGTGTTCTTGTACACTGACGCGAATGATGAGTGTGCGATGGTCAGAAAAAGTTATGCGCGAGTCAAAGAGACAATTAAGTCGCTCTGTCAATTCAGAATAGAGAGCAATCTTTGCTTAAAAATAATGGCATACAGATCACGTTACCTTTTCAGTGCCTAAAATGCTCCCATAGGAAGAGTGCTCTCGAGATGTTGCTAATCATAAAACTCGTAGCTGAGTGTCAAAGGAAGGTATTTATTGTCATTCGAGGCACTTCAAGGATTAACCTAAATGGACTTAAATGGAACATTATTAATTAAAAGTACGAAATTTACAAAGCAAATTTTAATCGGGCTCCCTAGTAAATCGAAATTTCAATTATATCATTTTATCTATCTTTTTTCTTGAGTACTTGGACATCTTATATAAGGATCCACTTACAGATGGCTCATTTAGCCAATGTCGTAGCATCATTTATAATAAATAAAACATCTCAGGTAAAGCTATATAATATGTGTTGTTGATGGGAAAGTCGAGTATATAAGGTCAATACACAATACTAGAATGTCTCATTAGAAAAAAGAACCATATCTAACGCTCATCTATGATTTAATACGCTTTATATATTAGATCTCTAAAAGAGACCCGTATCATCTACTATGTAGGATATGCAAAAACTTTGTCACTTTGAAAAGTGAGGGGGAATCAGATAAAATATGAGCAAAGTGATTCCGGAAAGGAATAATAAGTATGTCAGAGAAGAACTTGAGTCGAATGACTGAGATTGCGTCGCAACCAACAAATATATGGCAGATAGTAAGAGGATCACACGAAGAACAAAGCGGACAAAACGTACTCTCTCACCATGTGAAAGCCATGAGTGAAATTGGTGTGTCTAATTCGTAAACGGGCGAGAATCACCTGGCGGCGACTCCGTTTGCTTGAGGACGACCGTGACCTATGAGGGGTTTAACATTCTGCAGCTTGGCGCCACGAGAATAATCTGCCCAACACGTCTCCCAGCATGAGAGGAAACCCTGACGGATACTCGTGTAAAATTCCGTGGCAGGGTGTCCCAACATATCCCGTGGAAGGTATAGTGAAATAGTTACCCTGCCGGTGGCAAGACGTTTGGCTTCTGCATCAGCTCGCTCGTTTCCCGGAACACCCACATGAGAAGGAACACAACAGAAGGCAATGCCCCTTCCCCTCAATATATGAACTTTTGGATAGCTGAAACCAAAGGATTTTATGTTGACCGGTTGAACAATGTCAAGAGAGCGCTTTTAGAGTCCGAGATGATATAATTACGTCCGGGTGGAAGGTTACTAATTTTGCCCACAGGCATAACCAACGATATCATCTCAGCTGAAAAGATGGACGTATAGATCGACAGGGTGTGGGAAATGGCGAACTCTGGGAAGACAGCTGATGGTCTCACTCCACCATCCGTCTTGCAGTCATCAGAGCAGGCAGGTGTCGAGTCTTTGTGGGTCACTTTTTGAGACATAAAGGTATCCCTCAGCTTCGCCGGATGTGTTTCAACTTTGGTTAAGGACTGAATCCCGAAACGGACAGCAGGGGACGGATAAACCTATTTTGAATAAACGTTGTCGAAATTGTAGCGCAAAACCGATTGCAAAGGGAGGCACGAGGAAATTAAAAATAGGAGTCACAACCTCGCTAACGGCCAACATGCAGGATTGTAGGCGAAACTCTCTATTAAAGGGGACAATACTGAGGAAGCAGGGACCTGAACACGAAGGAATAAGGAGAACATGAGCTGTCCTCTCTGCAGGGACAAGAGCATCATACCAGTCTCAACCTCTAGGCTCCCCTTCGGCGATGATCGAAAAACACCTATTAATGGGCAAATCCTCGTTCTGAATAGGGCCAAAAAGGCGAAGATACAATTAGAATGTCTTCCCATATATGGCACAGCCATAATCCAATTTAACCTTACGAGCATGATGCAGAGGTGCAGCACAGTCTTTCTGTCCACAACACATGTCTTAGGGGTGAGTCCGTAAATTCAGCATCGCGGCAACTAGGTTTAAGTTGATTAATGTTAGAAGGTGTAGCCATCATCGAGCAACAAACTCAAAAACCTTATCGTTGGTTCCACTTGGATGGAGCCATATAGGTGTAATTTAGGTGACTGCACTCGCACTCCTCGACAGGGGTTTCTCCAGAAGAGCAATTTTTTTTAATGGAGAATCTGAAGCCAAGCGCGCTATACCAGAATGGCTAGTTAAAACTTGACGCCCCATACAAGGGAGGTTTGCCAAAGTCACATACAGTGCAAGATCATCCACATAGAGTGAGCAACGGAAAGAGTTGGGGATGGTATCGACCACTCCGTTGAAGTTTACTGCAAAAAGCAATACATTTAACACGCTGCCTTGCGGTACCCCTTTTATCACGAGAAAATATCTGGAAAGAGTGGTGGGCACCAGATATGAAATGAACCATCTGACGTCAGGGTTTGAAGGAAGAGGGAAGTTGTTCCCGAGGCCCAGTGAGTGAAGGTTTTGCAGAACCCCACTCTTCATGTGGAATCGTATGACTTTTCTAGATCAAAGAAAACGGCAAGGGTCAATTTATGAAAACTTAGAGCTTTACGTACATTATGGTCCAAACGAAGGAGAGGATCTTGAGTAAAGCGATAATAAGGAAAACCCAATTGATGGCCAGAAAATGCGTGTAGCTGTTCCAATGTAGGAACGAGACTGGAAGCCATTATTCTCTCCATCAACTTGCATCAGATCTAAAAGGTTGTGGCTATCGGGATTCGTTTGAGCAGGAAGCAAAGTTAAAACCCAGCTCATTATAATCCCCGGAACAGAAATTACATCATAGGATTGTGGGCAAAAGAGGTAGATCCTTATTGTGATTTCAAGAGATTTTATGTACAACCTTGTATAAGATAAAGGTGCAGAAGAATTAACGGTGGAGCATTGTTTTCTCGTCCGTCGGTTGATACACCTGGAACGGGTTACTGCAGCCTTAAAATGAATCAAGTTGGAAGAAGCGAGAGTCCGTTGTACAAACAGTATAATATTCGCTTTTTAATACTGGGCCCCGAGCACAATCCACGTTCAACCATACACACGGTGATTTACGGTTCCCAAAAGTACGAGGAATATGGTCAACTGCAGCCGTAAGGATGGTTTCCTGAAAGAATGCGAAGGCGTCAGTCGAAGACGGGAAAAGGGTTGTGGCAGGAAGGAATGGGATATAAGTAGCTTCATAGAAGGATGACCAATCCGCTCTATCATACAGCCAGTTGGAATATGGTTCTTGTTTCAGGATAGGGCTGAAGGATAGTAGGACGATCGGGTAGTGGCCACTTTCCCAGAGGAAAGGCGACCTTTCAAACCTGAAACGATCGAACACAACAAGATGTCGACAAAGGAAGAAGTATCCGTGTCAAAACATTCAAATGTTGGAAGACCTGTTTAACCCAAAAATATTTCTTATAAGATTCCAAGTATGCAATCCGCATTGGGGGGATTCTATAGTGTCACCCCACAATGTATGGCGGAGGTTAAAATCACCTAGGACTAACATGGGCGTTTTCAAACTTTAAACAATGTTAGAAGGATCTTCTTGGTGTATGGGCAGCTAGGTACCAGATAGACTGGGTAGAGAGTAAGCTGTGATTCGATGTGGATTATAGTTGCCACCGCCTGTATAATAATAATAGTAAAAAAGGAAAAAAAAAAGTCGAAAGGGGAACCCGATGAACAGGATAGATTCGCGCTGCAGAATCGCTCCTCCCCCTAGATCATTAGCTCCACGATTCAAGGAGACGAGCTCCCTATATTGTAGAATCAAATTTCAGGGCGATCCGTGACAATAGCCACGATGCGCCGACTGGGAAGACGTTATAATAAGATCCCGAAAGGCAGTTAACGACCCACTAATAGAAATCTCGAATCCAGGAGGTAGGGGATCACGCAGAAGTGATTTGTTTGAAAGAGAATGGGCTCTTGCTTCCAAAGGAGTGCTCTCCCCGAAGATGCATGCTAAATTTCTCTCCATGTTTCCCCAAGACTCGGACAGGTGCTCGTCAACTCGGCACCACCAATTCCAGCAGCAATTGATAAAGCAGTCTCCAAGAATAATGACGTTCGTTGAAACCGGGAGTGTCAGGAAACCTGTCAATAGGTTGACGAGTCGAGTTCGAAATCTAGGGGGGTTTCCCTAGCAGAGGACCAAGTACCGCGGCAGGCGAGAGGCCTGAACTAGGAGTCTGGGAGAGATGTCCCTTCCCTAGCAACCTCACAAGCACCCACTCTCCGTTCACTGCCTCGTAGAGAAGTGTCATTTCCTTCCTCTGGACGGCTGAGCCAATGGAAGGTTTTTCACAACACTAAGTTCTTGCCAGATGGGACCTAACGTCAACACGGTGGAGCTACACAGCTGAAGTGGTCAGGAGTCCATAGCGGCGTCCGAGTAGATTTCAGACCCACTAGACTGTGACTAGAGTATAGCTGAAGCAATCTTGTCATGGGACGAATGTGGAACGACAGCGTAGAATGGGTAGGAGTGGAATCTTCATTCGTACGTTCACAGGATGGTCAGAGGAAAGAGCACGTTTTGGCTCGAATGAATGAGGACCCTCAGCCTGAACAGTTTAAGTTTCTTTCAAGAAGTCCGTGACACGATATGTAAAAGATTAGTTATGTTTGGTTGGAAAAGACCCACCTTTGAATAGGCGAACAGGACTAAGAGACTGTATGTCGTGATGATTCCCTATGGAGAGATGCTGGACTTTCAAAGATGATGCAATGGGGGGTCAGAGACAACCCATGAAAGTTGGACGTCGGGCACAGAAGAGATATCCTCCAAAGTCGAAGAGGATGCAGAAAGAGTAGTGCTCACTGCAGGCTGGGCGTGGATCTCATCAATACAAATCTCATGAATAAAGAATTGTTTCGGCGACCGTGCTGACAATTGCAAGATATGATAGGGCAATTATCCCAAACAACGGGAATCTCAATTCCAGAAGGTGTTCAGATACTGGAATATCAGTTTTAAGGAGAAAGTAAGTTTCGGAAAGTGTCCAAACTTCACATGCGAGGGGCGGGCATGGCGAAAGGGAACTGCTGATTAACAGTCATTACCTTAGCAAAGGAAAGAACAAGATGGAACTACTTTGCTCGGCGATCCAGCTTTTGAAGGTCACACTAGTCCCGAATTTTATTTCCTCCAAAATGAAGAATGGACAGTACAGAAGTTTGAAGTAGACTCTTCAATTTGGACGAGGGTGATTATCGTAGGGGATGTGGAGAACTTCCACAACGCGTACAGATGGTCTGAGGGTCTACAATACTCCTGGGGGTGTCCAAACTTGGGGCGTTTAAAACGCCTCCTCGGGAAAGGGACGTAAATTCGATTTTTAAAACAAAGTTTAACCTTTGTTGGAGGAAAAGGCACAAAGAGGATCTCCTTATGAAGAGGGAATCTGGAGACATTGGTTACTAGAGATAATCGGGGCCTTCCACTAGAAATGTTAGTTAAAACTTGGTTGTGTTCTGGAGGCTGCACGAACCAGGATGGGATCGTTACACAGTCGATCAGAGAACTACCTCCAAATGTGTAACCGAGGACAAGATGACTTACCAAAGTCAATGGCCGTGGCGCTGCGGAATGTCTAATAAGGACCATAGTAGTTCAGTATTTATACCGTATAGTACTAGATAACTTTTTTGCAGCCAGATGGGTCCATGAACCACAAAAGACCACGATGCACTGTTAACTTTAATCTTAAACTAACGATGAAGTATGGTGGTGGCGAGTTAGAGTTGAGGAGGAATTTAGGACCAGTGAAAAATAATATAATTTAGATTTAATATAAATGTGATATCTGGGCCCCAAATTGCAAGTTAATAAGGAAAGGATCTTAGATTTCCGAAATGGTGATTTTACCAAATTACGAGACATGCTTAGTAATAACTAACTGGGGGAAAGAGTTTAAAGACCAAAAACTTTATCATGTGGAACATTTTAAGCAAATTTTACATGAAATTCAGTCAGTTATGTTTTAAAAAATAAACCCGATTCAGGGTGTGCGAAAGAGAAACCTGTTTGCGCTGGAATAGAGAAGATAAATAAACATTAATGAAAAGCGTAGATGTTTTAAAATATTCAAGCGGATTAATAGAAGAATTAAATTTTAGAAAATTATAGAAAAATAGAAACGAATTAAACCAGCCAAATAAGAAAGGCAGAGAGAGAGGCAGATTAATTTTAGCAAGGAATAGTATAATAAGAACCTGAAGAAGGTTTTTTAGCTTTTTATAAATTTAAAAGTTAAAATAGGACAATTGGTTCAAGTTATGAATTGGAAACATTTAAGTGAGTTCAGATAAGGGTTGGTCGAAACATTTTTCAATGTTGATTTTGCTTTCAGTGTTTACATGAGGAAAGATTAGAGATACAATAGTATTGAGACTAATTAGTTCTTGTATGCATTGTAACAAATAGACTTGTTAAATTTTGAAATTGGCGAAAGACAAAAAAGTGTTTATTAGACATAATTGATAAAAGTTAAGTGTCTATCGGCCTGATTGGGTATATGGTTAGAATTCTGAAAGAGGGTAGTATCAGCATTTCAAAGGCACTGTATCTTGTTTTTATTGCGATCTATAACATTGGTTGAGGGTACCACGCATGACTGTGAAAAACAGCATATGTTTCGCCTATTTATAAGAAAGGTAGTAAGAAATTATAGACCAGTATAGGCCAGTAGGCTTAACATCTCTGGTTGTAAAGGTTCTGGGAAAAGTTACTTAAAAGTCATATAGAGAACATATTTTAGAAGATGAACAAGGTGAATTGTGACTCCCCAGCACGGTTTTCAGAAAGGTTAGGTCATGTTCAGACAAACCTTTTAGAATTTATGGAATACATGTCTGACTGCATTTGACTAGGAGATCCAGTTGATATGGTATATTAGACTTTAGCAAAGCTTTGTTAGGTGAGTGGTACATGGTTGGATTAAAAGAGTGTGTTGCAAAATAGAAACCAGTTTGTGTTCAACTTAAATGGCCAGGTAAATCATCATGGGGAAATAATGAGTGAGTGGGTGTGCTCCCCCAACAGGGTTCAGGCTGGGGGGCACTATTGTTACTTCATTATATAATGATTTAACCAGGGACTTAAATGCCAAGGTTTCTAAGTTTGGCAGATGATACTAAAGGGGCCACCTCAGAAAAGGAATATTGAAAGATGCATAAAGATTCAAAATGATATTTTGAAAACTTCTTGGTGAGCAGATAAGTGGCAAATTAATTTTTTTAATAAGAAAAGTGTAAGGTTCTTCACCTAGGTATCAAATAAAAGTTTAACTACATTATGAATGGGATTGGCTTGAGCCTGTGACCATTAAAAAGATTTAGGTGTGATTATAAGCAGTAATTTGAAAGTAGCTAATCAGTGTTTGGAAGCCCTAGGAATAAGGCTAATAAACCGGGTATAATAAATCGCAGTTTTGTTTACAAGAGCAAGGAGTAATAAGTAAAACTGTATAATAGATACGTTTGTTTGTAATAGAGTATTTGATTGCATCAAGTATTGGGCCCTTATTTAAAGCATATAATTAGATATGCTAGAGAGAGTTGAACGAATAGCAACAACCAAAAACAAAAATTAAAAAAAAAAAAAAAAAAAAAATCAAAAAAAATAAAGAGACGTTTGAGAGGGTAAGAAAGCTATGAGGAGAGGCTGAAGGAGTTGTGAATGTTTTCTGTAGAAAGGCGATTTCTCAGAGGGGACATGATTAGCAAGTCTACAAATATTTACATCTCTACTGATATATGGAGACCAACTAAATTTTCATTAGCGTAGAGCATGGACAGTGACCAGGGCCATAATAGAAAATAATTAAGAAAGCATCATTCAGTAATAGGGTGTTAATTTTTGGAATAGCTGCCAGAGGAGGTTGTCGAGGGTGACTCGATTGAAACATTTAAGAAAGGGTTAGATCCGTTTATCTCATGTTGGTGTATCATAATTTATAACAGTGTTTAACTAAATTGTGATCAGTGTTATTATGATAGTTTTTTAAGTTAGATGACATTGTAACTCCATTTAACTTAATGTATTAATGGATTTGTGATGGTTTGGGTATTCATATATAATATATAACTATATATATATATCTTAGTTTGACTAAGCCAAATTCGTGGATTTGTAGTTACAACAATTTGACAAGCCCTAGGGTTGCTTTGTGGAATTTGCATGAGGCATTGTTTGGGATAGTGGGATAAGTCTCGATAGACCAGTGTTGCTCTTTTACTGCTCCTTAGTATTCTTAATGTCTTAGAATGCAAATAAAAATAAAGTGGATAGGAATTTAGACCGTACCGTAGAGTCCAGGAAAGGGATCAGAGAGAGCACGAGTTTTTCTTATGCAAATTTCTAGTGTGTGTGTGTGTGTGTGTGCGTGCGTCAAGGAGAGAGAGAGAGAGAGAGAGAGAGAGAGACAGACTCGTGGAATGGAGGGTGTGACAATTGAATGTTTGTGCGTTGAAGCCATGAGTGTGTCTGCTGGTCGAGATGGGGTAGTCCAGAAACCAAACTTGCATGGGACTAATGGTCGAATGAGAAAAGTCCACATACCGACCATTTCATCAAAAAGGGCATCGAAACCCCTTTTGTACTTCGGAGTGAAAGTAGCCAGGAAGAGGTCGGACGCCGACTGATGTAGATTTTCAATTTTATTTTTACCCATAAATACACCAAATTACATCTGCACCTCAAAGATGAACACGCATACAAATAATACCAATGATGAATGCAAATATTCTTAAATTTCCCTCCCCAAAAGATTGGCTACGGGTGTGGCCTCGGAAAAGACCACTGGAATCCGTCCTCAAGTTGATAAAATATTAGCCGTTGTGTGCACAGTAAGACGCGAAGCCCAAGATTTGGGTCCCCAACAATAGGTGGCCCGGAGAAAGGCAAGAGCTGGTTTTTGAACTGTATCTTCACCCACTGGGGAAGGGTGGCAAGATGCTCATAGAGACAGCAGCTCGATAGCTACCAGGATTCAGGAAAAACTGGGTCACCTCCCAAATATTAGGAAAAAGTAGGATAGTACGTAAAGGAGAAGGGACTGGTAGTAATAAGAATGGGATACATAAAGAACAACGACAGCAATAATAATAAAGAATAATTATAATGACAAAAATAATAGAAATAGTAATAAGAGAAAGACTAAAACAAGAGATGTAGGGGAATCACTGAACAGAGAGGGAGGGGGGGACAAAAACATTAACGTATATTCTCAACAGATACACTTCGGAAAAGGGATCTTAGCGCCCATCACCACATCAAGGTGTATGATAACGGTCGAGTTATGTCAATGCATAACTTAATATTCCTTGTAAATAAAGTACTGACAAAGTGTGGTGTACCGTTTACGCGACTGCGCCGCACCAAACTGAAGAGTTGACCAACCATGCTTTAAACCCTAATCAGTTCTAGGGGGCAATAAAATAGTTACTAAACTAGAAGAGCTCGTAGTAGTAGCTTTACCATCTAATATTCAATGGAAAAATAAAAAACCAAAATGAGACTCTAGAAATCCTACGTCGGTATTGAGCAAAATTCGATCTGCTCTCGAACATCACGGGGAATTTTATAGTATTACACAATGAGTTAAAAATTAGAAAATACTTACCATTATCTACTCGCGTTAGTTCTCCGTATAATATGGGGTATATGCTGGCAGAAAACTTGCCAGTTCACTCAAATTTGATATCACACTCTCACCAGAATTACGGTTTGCTAAATAATTAGCAGTGATTTCGCGGCAAGTTAAACGGCATATATTAACACTGAGATATTCTACAACCTATAAACTAATATAACATTGGATATTTATATACATGCTGAGGACAATTCTTTCTCACCCAAATATAGGGATAGATATTTATAATATTAAATGAAATATATGTTATAAACTTTGATTTGTCAGTGATTTTCTAATATATAATGATTAGAGAAACAGACTCTTACGGGGTTTAAGAAATACCGATATTGAGTAATATAACACTTCTTTCTTATCCACTAAAGTGTAACTCCTTATCCAACATCTCACACACAATAAATATCAAAGTTAAGGTAGAACGGATATAAGTGATACATACTCAATATATACTCTACTATATACTCTATATCGTACCCTCGCAGAATTGGATCCGTCACTAGAATTTTGCTCGTATATACTGCATGAAATTAACTTCCTCTATTCGTATATGCAGCATCAATAGTCCTCAGCAAACACCTACCTTAATCCGTCTGTCCATTCTAGACTACCTAGGCACATGTGTATTAAACACCCTGTAGATAAGGATTGCTGCTATATGACGGTATGTGTTTGACATACTCTGTGAATTACATCTAGGTATTTACTCATCTACCATATGAATCACACTTCCTAGAATAATAAGCATTACTATAACCATAGAATTTATTATATAATATTATATTATCATAAAGTAATTTTTGGATCGATCTGACATCTTTTTGAATTTTGTCAACGTATTTATTTTTAATATATTTTTTATCGAATTTAATAAATTACTTTCGACCTTACTATTCGGATACCTCACCCTATATACCAATAAATTGAGTTAAAAATCGTAATGATAATATCTTATATTTACGTGATCCATTTACCTAATTTATTCATCTACGGTACGGAACGGAGCCGGCCTATACCAATCCTCTAATTCTCATATATATAATTATATATATCTATATACTCTTCTTTCTCATCTCTTTCACTCTTTAGCAACACATACGCATAATTTGGTAACAAGCCTCGAACCCAAGTTGTGTTGTAAAAGAGTCGGTGCTTGTTACTATAGCATCTCGCGCAAAGAAATCACCCAGCAGTGCGTGTCTATCGTAAACACTGTAACAAATCACGTCCAATCGAAAAGAATCATAACCCATGCTCCCGATCTAACTGTCCTGCCTCGGGGTATCGTACTCATCTAATTAGTTCGATGAGCTCGTCATCATACATAGAAGAGCCGTTCTACCCCGTAGCAGGGCACTATCATTCGACCGCGACCAGGACCTTACTAGCTATGAGCGTGAGAAGATGCGGTACAAGAGTGGAAGAGTTCCATCCGCTGACTCGGGCCAACACGCAGGCCCCATTACAGAAAACCGCATCCTGCATAACCTTATGGATAACGTCCGTTATTCCGTCTAATATATACTTCAGCACTACTTGTGACAACCCTGTAACAATTACATAATCTTGTTTCTTTCTTCAATAAATACACTTTCCAGGAGCGAAATCGATTTGGTGTTTTCACCGACTTCATAGTAAACCACCGATCATTAATGATAACTTGACGTACAATCCAGCAGCGGTCGGGTTCCGAACCACGTAGGTCAGCCATATAACATCCGCTTAACCAACCTACCTACTCCATTTCTATCACAATTTCACATCCATAGACCAAACCGATGCTCCAACTATACTTCTATTTTATGTGCTCTCAGTGTTACCCTCTATAATACAAACCAACGAAATCCAACTCTTCATAAATATACGTTTCTATTACTTCTCATTATTATCATCTTCTCGAGTCACCTAGCGAAACAACTCAACCTAGATGTGTCATGCCACCTCTGAACCTAACATTATTGAACTATAATATTGATTCTTAAATTATATACTTAATCCGACCATATCTCAACTCACCATTACATTATTTACTATAAGTAAAGCAAATTACCAATAACCTTCATTGTACACGCCACCGATAAAGAACCTCAAGACCCCTGTAGTCCCTTTGCATTCACTCAGATTCGATATTACCTTCTCAACATTCCTTCCTCTGACATTTCATACTTTCCCTGACACACTACTTGCATCATCCGTTCCATCTCGACGCGATGGCCAACAGTTAACTGCCTAAAGATATTTTTAAGACTCGAAGTACCCACCTTAGTCTAGCTGCTTCACACCTCTAACATAACTTCTGACCACTGAAGTGCAGTCCCTCGACTCCACAAACCATAACCTAAAACTTTTATCAACGTTTACTTTGGCCTATAGCCCCTCCATTCCACACACCCAGCGCAAAATCCTCTAACTAGTCCAACTCCCCTCCACGTACTCTCTTCAAAGAATTCGGCCAACACAGAACCAAATCATTCCGGCATTATACTGAGGAGCTACGAGGCGCACTCGGCTCCACCTTAATCACGATTACTACCTATCCATGATATAACATAAATCATCTTATTCCTTCTGGACCCATCGCACCACTTCAAAATTTCTTTCATTAACAACAAATTCTCATTTTAATAAAAGAATTATCGCTATATCATACGCTATGAGAACAAACCGACAACTTCCTGTTTCTTTTACTTCCCATATTGAATCCGTTGAATATCTCAACCATCCTCTACTTGACGCACCGATCTAAGTTCTTAACAACGGTCCGCCACTATTCTCAGTAACATACATTGATTCCATCAGGTAAGCCTACACCAACACCATATATCATTGACACTCTGCATAAACGCTTCCCTCATTAATCTCATAATCATACGCCTAACATTGTCAACATCACACGTATCAAAGTACCTTATACATCACCACTTCCTTACTTCCCTTCGTTGCTCCCTCAAATATTTCTCAATATATTCTCGTTCTCAATGTTAAAAGATTTTATCTACACATCTCCTACCACATCCTAAACGATACACTCTTTGTTCTCTTCAACCATATCCCCAGTCCTCAGTGCTTACTTCCAGATCGCACTACTATCGTTACCAAATACGCGAGAGTATACCTTCCCTACATCTATCTCAATACCTAACATTCCTCTCTTAAATTCTAAGTTCCAGCAATTATCCTCTCCCTTACCTTAGACACCTGATCAAAGGTTAACTACTTAGCCTGCTCTCTCCAATCCCTTGGCAACTTGGTATACCTCCATTAAAAACTGCTGTTCGAGTTACACAACGGGTCCATAATCCATCAGATCACCATCCCTCGCCTAACCGCTCTTTGAATTCATTCCTAAGATCTCTACTAGTATATTATGGCTATGGACCAACGCACAGAAATTTACCCGTTCAATTAAACTTTCTCCACCGCTAGCTACCATGACCTCTCGAACTTATAGCAAATAAACCTAATCCCTCAAAATACCTATTCACTTAACTAAAATGGACAGCATAACACCAACCGACACACATTCACTTAACAACCTCATCATTATACTATTCTATAGTAATGTGCAGTTTTCGAGTGTCTTTCCACACTTGCTGTCCTACAGCTATTACACATTTCATCAATAATTACAACAGCACATCTGCTGCGTTCAATAATATTCTAAAGCAATTTCGCCCTACTTCTCATTCTTAACCTTTCGCGCTTTTCCTTTCACAGAAGAGCTAATGCCCGTAGTCTTCTTGTATGTCAACTCATTCTTTATGGTAAACCTCCGTTCAAACGAGATATCAATACCTTCATTGGTTTTCTCTACGTATTAACACCGATTAGAATATTTCTTTGTTCCTCCTGTATATAAATATCCAGGACAATAATCTTAAACTTATAGAAAATCTTTCATCATTTTGGCTATTTATAACAGTTAACCCTACTCTTCTTAGTTTACCTTTACCGCTATTCCATTCAACCATCATTTCATATCCTATTTCACCCAATTCGCTAATGTAACATTCAATTAAACTCCTCTCATACCTCCCTATAGTGACGAACTACCACAACACTCTTCTAGCAACTAACACACAATGACATGTCTGTCGTTTTGCCTGCCAAACCAGAAGTTGTTTCGCGTACAGTCATAAACTAGTCACAAAGTCAATGCCGTTTTTCTAAGGCAGAGAAAAGCGCTAGGGTGCTATATTCATTAACATATCCTAATAATAAATTGCGAAGCACATGAAAAATAAGCTTTAAGGAAACACGCTCAATTCGCCCAAATGATTCCCAATTATATAATAAGAAAAAAATATTAAATACATGAGGTATTACGGTATACCCAAAAATAGGATACCCCTGCAAATAATATATATATATAATCCCACCTATATAACCACTATATATATATATAATAGCCGCCGAGCAAAAGAGACCAAATACTTAATTAATTAAAGTTGTATATAGAAGTATGGAACCTTTATATGAACCTGCCTATATAATATATAATATCAATCATGATATAAAATACTTCTCTATTCCTCCCCCAAGACTGGGCCGACGAAAAGTAAGGATAGGCGAAACATGCATAAATGGAAACATACGTTAGATAGAAAATGAACCTATGCGTCGAAGAAAGAAGAGCACAAGCTAAATATTACTGCAACCCCGTCTAACTTCCATTAGACGTGAGAACTAACTCCGGAAGGCAGTTCAGAAGAGTAATTCACCGCATAGAGCGTACACGGAGACGCGCGGAGAACACATTATCTCATCGGACATGCATCGAGTCAAAGTAGTGGATCGCATTGCCACGGCCGCAGATAGCGAACAAACCCATACCCCACACCAAAAAAAACCCCGCACCATATCACTGCCATTTATAGGCACGCTTCATCCGGCCTCTGCCAACAACCCGCACTGCTTTAACTCGAGTCCAGACATTAGATTATACTGATTCAAATAACCACGGTAATCTTCTGTCTCCCAGCCGTTCTGATTTCCAACACAACCACATATAAAATCAGCTACACAATCCGACTGATCATTCGTTCCTCGACATAGAACAAACCATTCTCAACGTACTTTCATTTAATTCTTTCATTTTACCAATTTCTTTTAGCACATTAACTCTCTAATACGTTCGTTCATTCTCTCATTTATTAATTCTTTTTCACGCTAAACACTCCCCTAGAATTGTCCATCTGAACACATTGAACTTTAGATCTATACCTCTTATTCCAAGACCAGTCTCACTACTTATACATTAAAACACAGGTAACAACATACCCTCATGTAAGAACCCTAGCGCACTCAAGACTTAGTCCCTTTTCCATAAAAATACGCATATTATATATATATATATAATATATATATATATATATATATATATACTATCTATATAGTATATATATTTATATACTTATACTCATATATATATATATATGTATAGCGAAAATAAGGAAATTCGACTGAGTATCAAACTTTCGGAAAGTTGAATGATAATATGATTAATCAAATTCGTTTTTGCTTCAATTGAAAGGTATTTTAAATTAAATCTTAAACACAATGAGATAAATAAAATAAAATTATATAATATTTATATATATTATTTTAACGCAATCACGTTAATAATGTAATCCAATTTTTGAGATCACCTATTAAGATCAGCCAGAAATAAATAAAAAATAAAAATATTACCATTAATATATTATATAATATAGAATATATATAATATAATTCCTTACCAGAAACATTGATAAGAGTGACCCAGTATGCAGACGCACAACCATAAACGAATTCTGGCGATAAGCATAATCATTAAATCATAACGAGTGTCAAGATAATAAGAATCCAGATTTACAATATTTATATCGTACAATAAGTATCCCTAGAATGCATAAGACTATTAATGCATGTGTAAAATATATAATTTAAATATACTAATTAATTATATATCTTAAGTAAAGTAATTATAAATATATATATATATAATATATATATATATATATATATATATATTATATATAATATATATATATAAAATGCCAATATTATAATTTTAACATAATTAATGACAAAAATTAATTACCAAGTTTTTCCACTTAAAAAGAATTCTTTTTGTACTACTGAAATAATAATATTGGTCTATAATCATAATAAATAACAGTATTAATACCTTTCCTCCTGAAGGCGGCAAAGTGAACCATCAGGAGAAACTGTTACAGTGTTTAAATAACAGATGTCATAATGGTTGGTCTTCAAGCTGCAGATTTGTCAAACTCCAACCTAGAAAAAAGCATAATTATTATATAATTATAATAAATAATAAAGTATATAATATATCATAATATACTATACTTCGCCCTCGTAGTTAATATTTATATATATATATATATTATATGAATATACACAGTAAGTTATGATATATAATATAATATACTAGTAGTATTATAGTATATATATATTTTAAATATTTCAGAATGGTAAACAATAGAATAAATGATAATTTCAGCTTTTGAATGGAATATAGAAGAAATAGATATCTTAAGATTAGAAAAATAAAACAAAAATAAGATTTAGAACTTTCATTATTTCAGAAAAATATTTAGGAAATCCCAATTGATAACAAATTCTTTTGTATTATTAATTTTGAAGAATTATGAAAAAAGCAATGTTCGATATAGTAAAAAACACATTTGTAAATAGAAATGCCCGGTTCAACATGAAATAATTCATGGGAAGACTAAATATCAGATCATATATATATACTCAGCATGAAACATAAACCGAAAAAAATAAGAGAGGGAGGGGGAAGAAAAAAAATGTTGATAACGCAATAGTTCCACAATGAGTAAGTGCAAATAACCATAGACCTTTACTTGCTTTATCCCAGCCACAGAAACAATGATGGATTACTATAGAAGTGGGAGAATACGAGACACTATGTGTAGTACCCATCAGTATGCTATCTTCCTGAATCGATATAATTTGCATTGTGCAATGTACTTCCCAAAGCTATAAGAGGTAAAAATGACGTTTTAAAGAAAAAATTTTTTTTTTAAAAGCATTCAATAGAACTAAATAACCAGTTCAATGAAATTAAACCTTATAGATACCTACCAAGAAAATTATTGAAACTAACCTTAATCGTTCTATCTCGAGAACCGGAAACAATTTGCCTGTTGTCAGCACTAAATGCTACAGACAAAACATCCTATAAAAATGGAGAAGAAAAACAATTAATTTATGTTGCTCAGCTTTTTTGACATTTTACAATAATTTCAAACCCAATTGCCTACATACCTTAGTATGATTTTCAAATCGTCTTGTTGTTTTACCAGCTGCTAAATCCCAAAGACGAAGAGTTTTGTCCCAAGACCCTGATAGAGCAAAATGACCATCTAATGAGAGGACCTGTAATGAAAAATTAAAGGTTCTATGTCTCTAGGTAAACAATTACTTTGTTTAAAAGAACAATAATACTAATTTTTTCTTTACTGAATTTAGAATAACAGCATTCACAATTTATAGTTTTAATTTACAATACATCTACGTTAAAAAAAAAAAAAAAAACTAATGCTTTGGCGCCTTAAAACTATGTTGCAAATAGCAATATCTTAAATGAAACATCCGATTTGGGATTTGAAAGTTAAGTAAACATAAGTGAGGGGAAACTCAAAGGAATGAAGCTGTCAAAAATCTGGGATATGTCAAGGTCCATCGTCAGAATCCACGCACCAGTACTCGTGTAATCTCTGTAAATGGACAATGAGAATCTTCTGAAGTAGTAGAGGAAGGGGGATTGCATTGCCCGAAAGATAGCTATTCGCCATAACTAAATATCACGAATTTACATCTCTCATCACGTTGGGAATTGATTGAGACCAGGGATGGCTCAGCACACATGACTCTTGCAAATGGTGGCTATGTTGACCAGTTTCTAATGACAGAGCTCTGGATTTTCCCCTACTTGGTGTCAGTGCTCATATTTCCCTCTCGGATACACCAAGGCTCTGGTGAAATTATATAACAGAAAAATTACAAACCACCAATCAAAAAGATTCAGAATCTAATTAATTTCTTCCGTAATCTTAATCCGGTTTACGGACAACCAGATAATCCGCCTTTTCAATTATTTGGGAATAAAATTCACCGTAAATCCTAATCTAAAATAATTTATCATAACGCAATCACTAAATATAAATATTAATTATGTTGATTATTTTCTACTCTAGTTAATATTAAGTTAAATTTAATTCCCTTATAATAGAACAAAATTACATGTAAAAATATTTAATCTTGTGAACCAATGTCCAGTAATATAATTAATTAAATTTAAGAGAATTAATTGAAAGATATTATTTGATTATTATAGCAGATAAAAATTAACCGAAAGACTCGTTTACAGTGAAAGTATTACTTATCATTAATCAGAAGTGATATACTAGAACTAGAGTTATATATAAAAAAATCCTGTAGAAAAAAATGCTCTGCCCCAAAACCATCACCACCGTTCTCTTTTCATAAAAACCCACATCAAATTGATTTATATCAACTGATATCCTATATCAAACTCTTGCACTTTAAATTAACTGATTAAATCAACCTTTGACCTTAAAGGCCAGATTAAGCCAACCCTGAAAGTGAAGAACGCAGATTAACATCTAGTTTCCAACACTCCGTAAATCATGAGTTTCTGATAAATATATGCTCTCCAGAGACGGCATTGAAGCACACATTCGATACCTTAGTCCAACGGGAGCAATGATAGACTACATTTCATTGTGAAATTTCTACTGAATTAAGTTAACAAAAAGTTTCGATTCAGCTTCACCGCAAATAGATAATGTTACACATCCTAGAATCATCTTCCTTTTGCGCTATCAGATATGACACGCTCTTTCAACTGTACAATGGGACCCGTGTAGCGATACACGTTCCTAATATGTGAGAACTTATGAAGTGTATATTTTTCCATCAGTTTCCGAATCCAGAGGGGCAAAACTAGCCCTGAACCGAAATATGCCAATAAAGAAAAGGATAAGTAAAGTCTAACATAACGTTTTGTGCTCATGAATGATGATTAGCACTAGGAAACATTTAAAAACAGCAATGAAAGTTGTGGGTAGTAAAGGTTTGAGAAAATAACGCAGAAAACCTGAAGTTGGACTCTCACTTACGAATTTTCTAAAAACAGAACTCGAAGTTCAAATATAGTGGATAAGTCAGTAAATGAGAATAATCCTGGAAGAGAAAATTGAAGTGAGTTTTGCAGAGGCTGAAGAAGAAAAGTGATTACATAATAGGAGTATAATGACGGGGTTTTGTGAGGGGGTTTATGGTGTGGACCACCTAGTGCGCAAGGGTATGAAACCACCATTCAATGAACGATAAATAGAATGCTTAATACTGAATGAGAAGGTCTTATAATATCATAAACGTTCGCTTGGTCCTGTTGAAGCTCTTAGGGTGGATTTTCTGAGACTGCGACGAGTTATGGTGAAGTAGAAAAGGATATAAAAAGGGTTGTAAGAGGGGGAGGGGACTTTCTTAATTATTTACAATTAATTATCTATCATAATTATGTTTCCATAACAATTGATTACGGAAGTACTTGAGGAGAGAAGAGTGTAAGGATATGATTTTATTATATTAATATTATATTATCTTATAATTAACTATCTTAATTTATATTAATAAATCCATAATATAATAAATTAGAAAAATTAAAGATAATATAAATTCATCAAAGGTTAAGATAATAAATAATTTATTATAAATAATAAATTAAAATTATAAGTTAAAAATTAAATTCTAATTTTAAATAATACTAAAAATTTATTAAAACTAATCTATAGATCACGTATCCTTAAATAGTACTCACGAAAATAATATTATTATAGTCATGAAATTTTATCTTATTTAATCTTATCGTATTGGTAGATCACTAGTAAGATAACCTTTTGTAATCACAACCTGTGTACATTTAGTTATTTATCAACCGAAAAGTACTTGCACTATCTCAACCAAGTTCCCTGAGAACTTAGGTATGAATGCAGAAAGTGTACTATATCTTTGATGACATTCTAAATCTTAAATTATTGTAATTGCCAAATATCGTTAGTATCAATGTATCCTATATTTTTCCGTCTGTATAGGAATATACGTGTAATATCCAGCGATATTATACGCGACCGTGATATGATTAATAATATGATCGTATGTGAGGCTACTTAACGCACGCCCAAGACTAGCCAGACACGGATATTCATAGTGTGATAGATAGCTATATAAAAAATATATATAAAGGTGAGTATATATTATATTTGAATACTATATATATATTATGTAACCCTATATATATCAATGAAAACCAAACGCATTGATGATAATTAGAAGACAGTAAACTTATTTTGTAGAGTCTTCCTTATGTCCCTGCATTCAGTCATTGGACAGGTATTAATAGAAGAAAGCCTCTGATATAATGGCAGGTGTTAGTGAGTTGTCTCACCAAGATCAGAAACTTCTGTAATGGAACTACAAGTAGATATATCAGACGCACAACCTCTAAATTTATCCAAAAAGACTCGACTTCCTTCGTAAATAACTCGACAGAGTGCGGGCAGGGATGCTTTACTGCTTTCACCTGGTTACTAAGATTGGGTATATATGGATCGGGTTTTAGTAAGAATATGGAAGCGGTGGATGTAAGTGCAGGGGAAGGTTATCAGAAGATGGAGAATGGAATAAAGTGGTGGATACCCTGCTTATTGTAATGTGGAGATTGGTTTCTGCCTCGGGGTTACTGAAGATAGGAGAATCTCTAAAAAGATTTAGAGTCTGACGAGGATGTGTGAGATAAGGTCTGGCAGTGTGTAAAAGAAGGGGTTTTAAAGTAAATGCAGAGAATAAGAATAAGGTTATGGTAGTGAGAGAAGAGAGTCGTTGTGCGGTGGAGAGCTGATATCATTAATTTTAACATGGTGAGCAAGCTGTGGAGAATCAGAGTACCTGAATTTATAAATATATCTTAGTGGATAAAGTTGAATGAAAAGGGAACGATGATGCAGAATGTAGTAGGACCGTTTTGAATGGTAATTTATGTGGCTGGGCAATTTAACATCCTTGGTAGAGTGAAGTTACAAAGTTGATCCAACCCCGAAGAGAATTTTATAACGATTGAGATTCGTGGGCCATAATGTGGTCCGGAAGGCTAATGTGCAGACAATAGGGTATTAGCAGGAGGATAAGATTCATACATCCTTATTCAATGATAGCCAATAGTAGTGAAAAACTATAGTCTGGAAAAGAGAATAGAATTCTTAAGGTACAACGGTATCTAGTATGGATCAATTCTTGAGACGTGACAATAGCGGGATGTGTAAGAGTGATTTTTTGAAGGTTTGTGTGGTGAAAGGAAAATGGGTCATAATCGCGGAGAATAACCGAGTAGTACATGAGGATGTTTTTTGGCGATATGGCAAAAGTGACCATGACGGGGTTGCGTTAAGCAGATTGTTGTCCATGGTGTTTGTGGGCCGAATCCAACCACTGGGACAAAGGCAAACATTCAATGTAATAAATTTCTAACTCATGCCCGATAATGCTCGATATGCCCAATGATGCCCGAACCCACGCTGGCTCCAAACACATGATACATGGTGAGAATAATGCCCCCATTGACGAATAGCAAATTCATGTATTGCATGAGCTAAAGATTATCATCCGGGACTCATTCATTTAAAATGCGGGAGACAGCCTTGAGTATCAAGGCAAGTATTTGGGATGAGTAAAATCCTGTCGTGCTTAAAAAACTACGCTTGAGAATCGTCTGTGGATCATTCATTTTATGGTGTGGACAGGCCTTGAGTAACTCAGCAATTTGATTGGATGAGAAAACCGGGTCGTCTGTAAAAAACTAAGCTGAAGTCTTTTTTGGGGAGGCAGGATGCCTAGTGTTAGTGATATTGTCCGATTAGTTGTTACACTGCACGCGGTTGTTCCTAATTTTCGGATGGCCCGGCTGATGGAGAGTAAATCTCCATTGTGGACTCAATTCATAATTAATAGAAATCCCTAGCGGTAGGTGAATATTTGAGTGGCTCATGAATGAGTTCTACCTGGCGAAGGTATGAAAGCACGAGCGAGTGTGAGGGGGGGTGAGGCTCATCTTATGGATCTTGCATACCATATTCTGGTGATTTTTCTCACGCACCTCATCCCCCAATCTAGGATAATAATAATAATAATAATAATATAATAATAAAAATAAAAATAAAAATAAAAATAAAAAAAATAAAGTAATGAGTTAATTATCATATAGTTATTATATATATATATATATATATATAATATATATATATATATATATAAAAATAGTTCGATAAAATATTGCTGGATATTAGTGACTGATTAATTATTTTGTAGTACGTATTTTTAAACTGATATAATTGCATTATATATAGTATATATATATATAATGTATATATAACTGTACAAGTACAGAGATGAAATGAGATTATGAACCAGTTGTATCCTTATGAGGAGATACCATAGTCCTTTCATTCTTGTGTAAAGCTTCTCACATGATTTAAAGTCTTTATCTGTGGGTGAGAAAGGTAAAGGAAACTAGAAATAACATTAATAATATATAATATATTCATACTTACTTCAAGGATTGCCTAATTTTGAAGATGGATCATAATCCTTATTTAAGATTTTTATGAAGTTTACATTTTCCCAGTTATAACATTAATGGTTTTCATAAAGGAACCTATTTGAAAATTTATGTAATACCATTATGGAAATCCTTAAAATTAAATATGATGGTTAATTACAACTGAAAATAGAACTTCGGCAATTACATAAGAATTTTATTGCCTTTTATCCCTCCTATCTCAAAATTATAATTATATTAGCAAACACTGCAAAAACACACTTAATCGTCGACATAATAAAACACCCATAATGAGTATTATTCTGAATTGTGACGTCATTCAACAACAAAAGTGACAAAATAAATTTCGTAGTGAGAGGTTTATCATGTTTACACAATAATATTATTATTATAATATCTATTGAATGGAAATATATTATATATTAGATATATTTTCATACAAACTATATATAGTTCATAGTATATCATATATTCTATATAATATTAAAATATATATATAATATAATATAATAGGTGTATATATATATGATATATATAAGTAGATATATGAGGTTATAATATATAATATATATATATAATAATATATATATATATATATATAATATATTATTATAAATATATATAATATATATATAATATATAATATAAACTCTGGTCGTATATTCCAGTCCTCCAGACACAAACGTCATAGGACTAGGACACCAATGAGGGGACACTTTGATTAAATATTACCATGGAAATCCTTTATTCGCCTGGAATATTAGTGTATTTAACCAAAATCCGAATCCTCATATTCATGATTCACCTCTGCGCAATATCTGAATTATTAATGCTGATTCCCTCACAATCATCTGGAAGCCCCCTGTCTATCCCCAGGAATTCAGACGCCTGGCATAGCCCTTGACATCCCAGGTGCCCAAATGGTCAGGGCAACCCGAAAAGCTGCTCCCTATCCTAGTCATTCTCCAATTGTTTACTACATATGATGTCCCTCCAGGACTGCCAGCTGAACAACATTCGCCATGTATTACTGATTTGCGTCACAACCTCCAAAGCTCTCTACTGAGCAAAGAACCATTATTCTAGCAATGCACTTGAAAAAGCTTTAGGAGTTGAAGACCCCTACCCCCCCCCCCACAGATGAAATAAAGGAAAGGCTATCCCAGCAGGAAAGGAAAACCATGTTAAAAGGTAGACAAAAGTTAAGCAAGCACAACATTTGAGAACCACAAAAGGGATGTAGTAAGCTTAGATGATAATGCATTTTATTTGTCTCATTTTCAGAATGCATGCTTTCGTTAATATGTTAACGAGTGAGTGAAAGAGTGACAACAATATCCGCATTATCAATATTTTTTCCCTTTCTATTTCTTCAGTTTTATTACCTCATGTTCTACCTTTTTCCTTTGTTCAGTCATTCATTACCCATTATTCTTGTGAAAGATTGATTAACTAAATTCTTTATTTTCTAAAACCTACAGGGTTGTTAGAATTTTTTATTTTAAATATTTAATATCTTCAGGAATTATCTTTTCTTTTTTTTTCGGAACTTATATAACACTGGGGAAAAACAATTTAATTTTGTCTATTTAATTAGATATAACAATGAATTATATAGATAATGTGTGCACTGAGCATGAATTTTCACTTGGTTTTGCTTCTTCAATGTATTCATAATTTTTTTTCTAAATACTCTCAAAAGTCTTTTTGCAGCTACACCTATGTAACTAGGTTATTATCTAGATATTTGTACATATTGTTATAGTATGTCTAGTTTTATACACACCCTAAAAATACATTTAATTGTATTATTTTTTACCCATTTTAATAGTAGTAAAGTAAGCTATAAATCTCGTAGGATTCTAAAATTTTCTTGTTCCTGTTTTCTAAAGAATATCCTACAGCAATAACTGAAATGTGACTTTTCCTGAGTTAATCAGTCAAATATCAATCAGTTAGTTGAGTTAGCTGAGTTTGGGCAATAACAATTTTGAATTAGCATATAATTTAGTGAGTAATTCTGTAATCTTTTATTCAATAGCTTTGATTTAATTAGACATAATTTATACTGTACCTACTCATTCATGTTTCTAGGTTAATTTCGTAAATATTATTTCATAATAAGTACCTACCTATTTAAGCCAAATTTTGTTTAGATTTCAGATTTTCTTAATTTTTTGTGGATTAAAGGCTATATATAAATTTACAAATTGGCAGAGCAATTAAGCAATGTCATTTAACATCTAGAAAATTCAAATGCAAAAACCGATTCCTTCTGGTATACATTTGGAAATTTTATCTTCCACATCAACAAGCAAATATAAAAGGGCTTCATAAAGAGCTTACTTAGCCTATTGTGTCATCAAGCTTATGAGCCAACTTCAATCGTAGGATCCACTTCAAGCCCTGCACTTCTATGCATTTGAAAGACTTCGAACATTGAGATGATTGGAGTTCGGTCATTCTTCAAAAAAAAATAAAATATCCATTGGAGTGTTCAATTCTGGTATGATTATCATAAAAATACTTAATGTTAAATCCCCACTAGTATATTGCAAAACTTAACCTTTGATTATCTTTGATTTACAGTTTCAGGTACATTTATTAACTACTAGCTGTCCAATTATTTAGCTAATTCTAAAAATTTTGACCAGTGAGAAGGGCAATCAGCCACACCAATAAATAATGAGGAGAAGATGATTAACTTTTGATTACACACTGAGTTCATAAAGAAACACAGTCTCTCGTGATTTTATGGTTACGATTCATACCCAATTTTTTTCCATATCAGATGTGGCGAAGAGTGTAGGGCCATTACTAAACTTTCACTAGTTCAGACCGATTATTAACTTTTGGCACTGTTGTGTCAAGGACTTCGGGCTCACCAAGGAAAAATAAAGCAGTGGTAGTATCCAAATTTCCGACACTGCAAGTAATGACGCTGTGGTACATTCAAATAGAGAGGATTCCCATTCAAAATTATCAAGAGTTGCCAAACTCAACGAATTAGATGGAAGAAGATTTACGATGAAAAAATTGTATATGCACTCTGAAGGGAGTACAGACACTGATTCTTTGACTCCCAGCATTTGAAAATTCAAAACTGATCCGGTCACAAAGGGTTAATCAGAGTGGCCGATGGTTTATGAAGGAGAAATTTTTGTGTTGGGAATCTTTAAAGTTTAGCTCTCAACTAAAGGCTCATGATAAAGTTTTAGCCTCATGACCTAAAAAGAATCGTGGTCTTACATTCAAAACAGTACATTATTTTTCCTTTCAGGAAACAAGAGAAAGAGCCTCTTAAATATTTTCATTACAGCAGATAATTTTGTATATGTTGCCACGATACCGCTGCGGTTTGCTTTAAGGAGATAGGGGATGATGGTTTTTAAGATGAAGATGATTGGCCCCGGGTTTGTCTTCAGACCCCAGTTAAAAAGAGCCTTAAGTGTTTGTTTGAATAATTGACCCCAATCCAACCCAACGGCTCCACCCGGATATCAACTCCCGTATTTCCGGGGATACCCCACGCCGATCTGGATATTCGGTGTCCCGTCATTCCGTCCAGACTCTGCCTCCTGCGCGGGCACCCACATAATAAATCCCAATTTTCCTCTCCGGAGCCGGGCCCCCGAAATTCGCCAAGGCTCCAAGAAAATAGGAAGCACCTATCGATTCCCGGATTGGGGCGATGGCATAAGCTTCTATTCGGTTGCGTGAATAGGGAAGGAGGAGCCAGACAAGTGATAGTAGGACGATCACACCTGTGATCTTTTGATCGCGCTCTCCTATAAATGGGTTTTAATGTTTCTGTAGTTGAAGAACAAGAGGGGGCTCTTTACTCTCTTAATATCGATATCCCTGGTTTCTCCTGGCTGCGCAGGAGACAGGAGGATTTTTTTTAAACAAATTCTCATGCAACACTCCACAACACGAACCATCACTTACGTGTCGGGTGGAAATGGAAAAAAATGTTGATTAATCCCGTTTAGTGAGCAGTAGATTGACGGATAGATTCTAATATATATCCGTCTCTGCATATCAAACGTATGACCCCATTATTAAAACAATATGTAAAAGGCTTAAGATAATTGAACGGCAACGGTTTGTAAATACATAAATTCCAAGTTAGCCGACATGTATAAAATTTAGAGGGTAATTAGATATGGGGCGTGCGGCTGCAAAAATAAAGAACGAGAGTTAAAGACCAGCAATTTTATCCTGATGGTCCCACCTTCTTAGTGGTTGTCTCGACGCATATGACATGCCTTGCGCTCAGCGACATGCCGCGGTCACATATGATACTAAGCGTGACATGTAAAAACCCTGGTTCACTTCGTAAATTTTCATAGAAAAAACCTTTTAGCCCTATTCTCATCATATATGCGACACCTAGCTAGCATAACTTACATACAGAAAATTGTTGTAAAGAAGAAGAAAAAAAACAAACTACAAAAATGTTAAGCCTAATGGGTGGGGGGCAAGTATAGGGGTCACTCAATGATGAGAATTAAAATACTTCCAAAGTAATATGCGTCCAGATCGCTAAAGCTAAACTACGAACAAGGGCGCTGCATTCATTTTCACCAACAGATAACAAAAGTTATGGGAGTAGATACTGCGCGAGAGTTAAAAGTAACATGCTAGGCGCTTGGGCAGTCCCAACAATCAATGGCTTTGAGAATTACTTGTTGGCACTGAAAGAGACCTGCCAAATCTAGCGGAAGCAAGCATGCGCTAGAAAGTCTTATAAAAGAAAAATTTTACCCCAGTGTATTCACTTGAAATACAACGACCAAAAAAAAAAGAAGTCATCCCATAAAAGTCGACTATACCGCGGGAGTCTTGCATGGTGGGGTTTGGCATATCGAAGCCTTTTGGTCGAGTATGGAACGCGTTGTTTTTTCTTTAAGTCATTTCATTATAATACATGACTCTCACTAATGTAATTATACTGGTTAAGTACTAATGTTTGCATCCTAAACTTGATAAAAAGTTTCTTACTACCACCCTTGAGTAGTGACTTATTATACCCTACAAATTTTTGGAAAAATCGGTCAAAGGACCCAAATAGGTAGGCCTGTTGATATAATGATGTATCAGGACCTGATAGACAGTTCTAAGCCAAAAAGCTTTTAAACTTCATATTACGGACCTCTCCCCTCGAATATTATCATTCCAAGTTAAAATTCATATTCGGCGTACTTAAATTCACAAGGATCATATGATATGTCAAATATCATTCAATAAAATTACGTTGTTCCATCGATGTGCCAATTCTGATTATAAAAATTCATCTATCTTGAATTTTAGAGCAGTTCTTATAAATAATATTTCGTTTCAATATTAACGTACTAAACTTAATGATCTATACATTTACGAACATACTCCTTTTCTAACCCGTTTTAATCGTATCACAACATATGGCTTAGTATTCTTCCATATCGATTCAGATTAAAATTTTCACAATATTGCATATAGTTGTGAGTTGTTACTAACAAAGTTAGCTTTTCCCAACCCTATATTTAGGAAATTCTCAGGATAATCGAAATCTTCGTATTATTTACTATTATTAATTAATATCTAACTCAATAAAGGTTCAAGACTAAACAGTAGTGTGATAATATTCCGAATATTGATCATAAATGACATATTTTGATTGTTTCATTTTCTATTTTTTTTTTGTAGCAGAACTTATAGAGCGAAAAATATGCTGGATTTTGGTTAATTTATTCATTTGAATAAAATTTTCCATAAATATAAAATATATTGCAAAATTTTTCCATTAATTTATTAAAAATAAATAGTCGTTTGTATCTTAGGGAAATTCGCCAATACTGCTATATAGTCTAGCTTATTAAACGAATAAACCTTGTAGGAGAAGCCCATCAACCAAGCAATTTTATTTGCTCCCAGAAGATATATGACCCGTTATAACTGCATAATGCTTTTAGAGCTCTCTGAGGTTGAAGAAATTGTTGGTCAACAACGTCTATCTGGCGTTCAGTGTTTCAAGTTTGTTCAACCATTGGCTGTTCAGAGTTTGTATTGTAGACAAATTTCTGATTCATTGAAAGTGAATAATGGGTAAAATAGCAACTCCTGAATTAGGTGATTCAAAAGTAATGCCGCGATTTTATCGCAAAAATTAGTAGATTTACCAAATAGTGTTACATTTTTTGGTATTTCTGTGGTACATAATTAATGGTACCGTGTAGCATTGTCTCATTCCGATTAACATTGGAACCCTAACTGTGTAAATTTCAAATATTTATATATATTCAAGCATGTATTTTGTGGCGAAGCGTTTCTTCCTATTAGTTTAGATATTCCAATGTGTGTTATTTAAAGCAATATTATTGTATATTTTCAATACCTTAATATTTTGAAAAGTATCATTAGTTACTACCATTTATCAACGGTGAGTAGATAGTCACGGACTGTGAAGGGTTAATTCTTAGTTTGACAGGGCTCTGAAGATAGATCAAAAATGTACAAATGTCTATGTGTAAGTTTTGTGATAGTATGATCGAATCTTATATGATAATGAATACATGAGTCTCCCTTGAAATATCTAAGATAAACAAAATATATTGTTATGAAAGGACAGCAATGTTTACAACATGTGTCAAAAAAACAATCGGCTAACACCAAATCCGAGCTGAACGGGCGTGCAGCGTTCACAGATGGCAATAGAGCTATAACCACGCGCAGCGACAGAAATACCATGGACAGATTCGGTAAAAGCCGCGATAATGTCAGAGGATAAAGCGTGTAAGCAGTCTTGATCAACCTAAATACGACCCTATTTTCAAGGAATGCGGAACGTGATCTAAGATGTAAGAATCAGGAAGTCCGGAAATTTAAAAAACTCGAAGGATGATATGAACGTTAAATAAGAGAGGCATTCTTATCACAGGAAGCCCCTAAAGCACCGAAAATGAGAGGTAGGCCAACGTTGATAGCGACACGGCAAATCAAATTAGTAGAGGTAGCAGAAGTGGAAAAACGCGTCCAGCCACCAGTACTGAGTTTGCTTACACTCGGTTGATATTAATCTTGCTAGTGCTAGCGTTCTTGGACCAATTTCAAAACCATAGGTAAGGCTATCACGGCCTAACCCAACTAAACATACCCTACATGTATGCGGCCTTGACTCGCGGTAATATTGTTTGCAATTAAACCTTTTTGTTAAGCGTGGCCAATTTATGACAATGAAGTATTAAGATCCCTTAAAGAAGCACTCAGAGTAACTGTCATAATGTACGATCAATGAGGAAAGCATTTTTTTATGTTATTATCTAACGTTTCACCAGGATTTAATAGTTGAGACTCAGGAACTGAAAAAACAAAACATGTCAGAAGTAGCAAAAATCAACGAAGCCCCGAGGAAGGCCCCTAGGAGTAAAGAAAACCTGAATCAAAGTTAAATTAGAGTTGTTTTATCCTTTTTTACATACAGATATATCCAACGTAGGTAACTCAGGCAAAAACGGTGACACCCCTCTGATAGCTTTATCTATTTATATATGAATAATCATTTCATAAACATTAATTGTCTATTGTTTTTTTATTTTTTTATTTCTGTTGTTCTATGTTTCGTATATGTTTTTTTGGTTTAATGCGACCGGATGCAAGAAGAACATTCTGCAATAAATTTGTTAGGTACTATAGAAGTTTAATTGATATTCATTTATAATTGAGAAGCAGCGTGGATAATTTTTTTTTTGTTTTGTATATTGATACAGTAATTACAAGGTTGAACTATATCGTTGGGAATTAATATAAAGCAGAAATTCTATACTGTTCTACCCTAGATAAATTATGTTTTAGAAAAAAAACCCACCATCGCACACGAGTGCGCTACCTAGAATCCTCGAACGGTCTCAATAAAATACTGCGACCGGTGTTCTTCTCTTCTTTAGTGCCTCTGAAACTCCCTACAACCTGAGGGTATGATTATAATTTATTGTGGGAGGTCTATTGCCATGTGATGGGTTTCCATTCCTCGAGCTCCCTATATCAACAATTCGACTCACGGGAAGGTGGGGAAGATTGGAACTCCCCACTCGTGAGTCCCCCTACGGGCAAATGACACAAGACCCACTCTTAAATTAAGTATTTATACTGACATGAAATAAATTATAATATGTGTAATTATATCCTTGCAGTAATTTGATTTATTTGCCGTTTTTCTTGTAGACACAGCAAAGAAAAAAACACCCGAAAATTTGTTATAAACAAGAAGTTTAACAGGCAAAGTCTCAACTTTGTATTGCCTATTTTTGCAGATCTCTTATGACGCAAACATCTCTTGCATATCCTTTTTCTTCCACTAGGATCCATTGTAACATGATCAATCTTGTCTTCTACCATTATGTATTTAATCGATGACCATGGCGGTAACTTCCTTTCTTTGCCCGCATATATATAAAATGACTTTGCATTATAATATATGTTATATATATTATCTATTATATATATATGAATTATATAAGATGTGAAAAATCATTATTATAATTATTACTTTTATTGATGCATCAGTAGTAGATCCATGCAGATAAAAAGGATTCGAACCATGGCAGTGATGTGTCTCATTCATGTCTGCCTCGGCGTTTCCGAATAAATAGAGATCATAGTATAGTTATCTTATTTCGACATATATTTAATATTATAATATTCGGTGTCCTTTAGGTTTTGATGAATAAAACAAATCTATATGTTTAATAGCGTGTACTTGTTTGGAATCAAATGCTCCGAATCGAGATGTAGGGTATAAGATCATAGTGTTATCTTAGTTGTTGTATAAGTTCTAGAGATTAAATGGATACCTGCCAATACTAAAGTTCAGTATGATGATATTATTTATGATACACAGAATTGGCTATAGTATTTTAATTCACGTTATATAAGCAGGCACTGGAAAAACATAGTCTGTAAATTGCTAGTGGATATATGGAGTAAATTGTTACATGTATTAAGAAAGATACATACACCACTATGATAATATATGAATTCAAAAAAAAAAGAGTGAATGATATAGCTGATTTATATAACATAAAATATCATATATATATAGGTAATAATTAGGTAGACAGCGACCCACACATTTGAAAGACGAAACAAAAAGTTTTACCTAAAAGTTCCATTCAAAACAATTTCTAAGTACGAGAATTAATGCGTTAAGTTAAATCTAATCAATAAAGTTTCAATACAGTATTTTAAGAAAATTTCATTTCAGTGGCAAAGTCTTCATCGATGCCCAGTGCTAATATATATGACATTTATTTATATTGTATCTCTTTATACTTATAAATAAAATCCTATAAATTTCTAAGATTAATATTTATATCTATATAGATAAATACGTTTAATTTTTACTTATTTTTATTTTATGAACGTTATAAAAGAAACTTGTATTATGAAACTATCCGTAAACACTAAGAAGAAATTTGTTACGATATCTACTCCTAATAAAACTCTAATGAACGTGAAATAACACATATTGCGAGCGATAGCATCCTTAAGTCCTAAGTTTCTTATTTACACAAGACATATGATATGCTAATCCATAATTAAAATAGGAATATACAACTCTTGATGGTCGCACAACCCTATGATAATGTATAAACCATATAATCTTTTATGTAATATTTATTTTATAGGTACTTCCAATATACTCATGGAGTACAATTATTTTATAACCTTTTTATTAAAAAGATAAAAATACTATACGTACTATATAAATCATATATGTCAAAGCCATCACATGTCTAACATTACATATATATATATTATAATTATAATATAAATAATATATATATATATTATAAATGTATTAATTGTATTATTTTAATACTATATTTAATAAAATTATTAGGTTATATTAATAATTAGAAACAAGATAGTAACTCACAAAATGGCCACCCTAGTAATAATTTTATTATGATATTATATAATATAATTGATATAATATTAAATAATATGTAAAATAAAATAAAAATATAAAAAAAATAACAAATCGATTGCCCTATATGAATTATATATATTAGACGTCCTATATTAAGGGTAAAGTACGATAAAAATGATTATCGAGCCTCATATTGTAAATAGATTAAGTAATAGATTTACTGAGATATTTCGATCTCTTAAAAAAAGACAAAAAAAAAAAAATAAATAATTTATAGAAAGTTAGCTAACTAGGATTCGAGAACTACTCGGCAGTAAAGTATAATTTCTGTCTTCATATATACTCTAGTAAACTTACGAAAATGTATTAGTATTATACCCAAAGATAACAAGAAAACTGGAATAATTAATTATAGTTCATATAAATGTGAGTCTCAGCTTTGATCAACGTAAAAATATAAAAGTCTGCCCAAGCGATAATCGCACCATGCCTTGAGCCTAATGGTCCATTAGAACCAATAATAAAAAACTCACCCTACTATGGGACAAGAAATACAAACCCTGGTTTTGCTTGTCTGTGTGAAAATAAACATCTAGATACGCCCACCAGCGAGATCTATATATATCATCTCTTAGGAATAAAAAAAAACATAATAAAACTTTTTAGTTTTGTTTCCATGTACAAACATGATAGACAAAAAATAATAATGGTCCTTCATTTGGGACAAATGTTCTTATATGTACATCCGGGACAGTACCATAAGACCCTCTGAGTGTCACCCAAGGTTCATATATATGGCTAAAACTGAAGAAACCTACCTAGAGATGCAAATTTATGATATAAGCCTTCCTACTAAGCCATCCTAATAGCATCATAAGTATCTTCTAGTCACATGTGCCTGGACTGAACCTAAAACCACAAATAATCATTACCTATAATTCCATACCTCTAATCTCTTTCTTATTGGTTAGTACGGGACAACGGAGAGGTATGATTTATCACGTAGGCAATACTTCAAAAAATGAGTATGTACCATGATTATGAAGAGAATATCTGAAGACACTCGCCTAAGAAAGACCAGACCGAAATTTGAATTAAAATCTCACCATTATAATAAACACTTTAAAATGGAACATAGATGCCCATTCTTGTCCTATGGGCCGCACCGTCTACCCCAAGCCTGTTTGCAAGCGTAGCGTGCCTGTTGCCGTGCTGTGGTAACTTTTATTTTGATTGTCTATAAACATGAGATACTAGAAGCTCTAACGCAGTTCGTAATTATATGAGCAGATTATAGTTTTATATTTCTTCATCACCAAATTTTTGTAATATATATACAATTGATCCTTAGGGAAATCTTTTGGAAATTATCTGGCTAATTAATTAAATATCGCAAAAACTCCTTAAAAATAAAATTAAGTTCATGCTGGACTGGGTAAGAGGTTGAAGTAGTTCTGCACTCTGACAAGATTGTGGGTGGACCCACTCCTGTCCCGCCATTTCCTGGCTAAACGTACTGAATCTAATTATAATCTAACGGTCATCAAACTCCCTCTAAAAAATATATAATATATTTGTTGGTATTACTATTGCCAATATAATAAATACGCGTACATTATTGTTCACTAACAGATGTTCCAATTTATTAATATTCTGTATGTTGAATGATGCCATATCTTATAAATAATGAAATATATAATGAAATTACTCCTTTTCAAATTGAAAAGGCATTATCAGGTCAAGGCGTTCATTTCAATATCATTTAATAAATGATTATTTTACAGAGAATCTTATTATAAATATACTTATTTTTTAATGGTTAATTTCTCGTTATTAGGTCTATAAGAGGAAAGCATAATTAAAATAATAATATAATTTCATACGATTCCATCTTACCATTTTTTATATTAAGAACTAACTTATATTAATTTATAGTATAGTATAATTATAATTATATCATTTTATATATATTAAATATAATAATAAATACTAATAAATTATATATATCCAATGTGAGTTTTCCTTAACTTTTATCCACTATTCATATGACTATTATTCTTATCTATATATTATATACTAACAATATATTTTATTTTATTATCAAATTATATATTTAAATATTAATGCTAATGAAAGTTATATTTCTAGTGGAAAGAACAGTTCGAGAATATGTATATTATATATATTTTTATATAAAAATACTTAGCTGATGAGGCCCCATACGATTTAAATAACAGATCAATCTAGTCATTGCGTTACATCAGGCAATCATGCGGGCACTATTTTTTCTATAACAATTCAGTCGCATCGTTTAAACATCTCTGATCGTGGCGGTTCAATACAAACCATAGTGTTTTTCGGCCGATTAATTTAGGTGTGATGATCACAATACTTACCAGTAACATCAGTAAATTCGAAATTAAATTATAAAGTATCTCGAAATAAAATAAAATAAAATAAATAAATTGAAATGGAATACATAATAATAATACTAATAATAATAATAATAAATAATTGGTAAAGTATTTAACCACTGCAAATGTAATAATAAACATTACATTGATTAATTCTACTAAAATTACATCGTTTATTATGCATTCTTAGGTATATTTTCTATAATGTGAGTCTATAAATCAAAATCTCACATAATATCATAAAAATCACATGTTTATTTTTACCCTATTGATTATCAATATATGGTCTAAATTAAATTATAGATCTTATGAGATAGCTTATATATATATATTGATATTCATCATCCATTTTGCTTGTGGCTTACTTTAAATTAATAACTTGTGTGTATGGTAAATGATATTCCAAGTGCCTAATGGTCGCCTTTCTGTTATAAATGCGTTTTCATATCCTACAACACATCACTTCCAGGAACAAACAAATCCATATAACACGTTAGCTTATATCCACCACCCCTTCTTCTTATTGACATGACTATAATCCTTTACAGACACACCGTATCTTCTTATATCCATACGTGTTTAGCTCCAGACCAAAAAATGTGCCTCACATCTCGTATGTCTGTTCGTGTATTAGTGTAGAATGCGGGACTAAGGGACGGTGGTTGTATAGGTTGGACTGTCACCTGACTTATTTCTCTATATCTTTGAGCTCAGAAATGCATCTATTGAATGCATGCCTTGAAAGAAGAAGGGTCGTATTATCCCAGTAAGCCCCCTTCTATCCATCGTGAAGAAAAAACCGAAAATGTATGAATCAAATAGGCAATGTTATTAATGAAAATGACAGAGGAAAATTAGTCAATGGTTGAGGAAGATGAGGAGAGAGGGATGGGATGTAGTTGTAGAGAAGGGGTCACATCCAATATATGATTTTGCATCCTGGCTGACTTGAAAAAGCTATAGAGATGAAAAAAGAAACAGTAGAAAAAAAGAGTGGTGTGGTGCGTTGCTGAAATGTGTTTATGGTTATCCGCTGCAATTCTAATCGAGTTGAATATAGTGGAAGCCAAGAGCTAAATAGATATATTTTGTGTGTGTGAGTACGTGAATTCTCATGGAATTTTCTTTTAAAAAATACTTATGTAAAAAGGTCATGACTTAATTTTGTGTGGTTATGACATATTATCCAAATCTGTAGTTGTAATGTTGAAAAGAAGAGTCCCACAAGTAATTCTTTCTGTTAATATTATTCTGATAATTAATTGTTTTTTGTGCATTGAGGGAATAAAGGAGATTCAGGGTCATTTGCCACATATCGCCCATTCAAGCCGATTTTTTTTTTTTTTTACGAGTTTTGTTTCACCACCCCACTCTCCACGTGTGCAAGAAAATCCCATTACAAGATGGGTGGTTTTATTTACGTCTCAAAAGTTCACCCTCTTAGCGCAAATTACGCATAATGATACACAGACGCAGGCATTTAAATAGTGAGTGGCATTAATTAGAATTTATGGTTAAATTACAACTGTAAGTTATTGGTAATATAATGTTCCAGTCCAAACACAGAGGTGGGAGAGAAAGAAGGATGAGTGCATCACAGCAAACTAATAACCTGTGTAGTTATACCAATTGATCAATCTACAGATACTCGTTGCGCAGATTACTAGCTAACTCATAGTAGCTTACTGAATGGGCCCCGTCGTGAAGGTTGGTGGTTATATCTCGAGATATATAATGGTCACCATACGGCGAGCCACTTTGACACTTCTTTGAATTTTAAGAGTTTTATATTACCTTTTAGGTACCGGAACCTCTATAATATAGATTATAATAAACACCTAACTATCTGTGCCTAGCGTATAAAAATGGTCGCAGGGTCAATGAAGACTGGAAAGCTACGAGAAACTTATGTTAATATAAATGCGCTTATGGCCTTGACTCAACCCTATCCAAAAGCAGGGTGAAACTCGAGCTCCACACCCCCAGAGAGTCAATACTCTCCATACAAAGGGCGATGAGGCCCTTGTATAGCGGGAGCAACTATAAGAACTCGAATATAGTCATTATAGAGAAAAAGTTTATAAAGCCTTATTTGTCCGTTTGACTCGACCCTGGTTCCATAAAAGCCTGTGGTAAAACCATGAGCCTATCCCCCTCCTCCCCCAGATATAGAGAGCTAGTTACTCTATACATTACTAAATGTGAGCGAGACTGATACTTTGTAATTAATATACGAGCAAACTTGTAAGAAAAGGAGGAAAGTCTCAACAGCCTAATACAAAACTTCAGTTCTTGAGCTGCTTAGATCTATTGCCTTAGCAACCGTTGTGATTAGTTTCCAAGACTATGTTTTTTTGTTTCTATCTGTTTAAGGCCAAGTGATTGTTTTTATATTTTCAACAGGAGTACGACGACAGAGGCTCCTTTGGAAAGAGATTCAAGGAAATTAGAAATGTGTGTAGTTTGGAGAAGGAGATATGTAGTGGAAGAGTTGGGTTTGAAGATAAAAATTTGAATTTCACAAAGTTATTTCTATTTCACTTCATAGCGTAGAATAAACATCGGAAAGATATGAAGCGACGTAAGAGTTCAATTTCAACATGATAGTAAAAGTGGGGAGTAATGAATTGATATGATTTTAATATAAATTGAAGGGTCGAGTCATCGTATTATAATTACGTGAGTGTGATTAGAGTTAGTTAGGTAACATAGCTGTTGAGATAGAAATCATTAATGAATATAGTAAAGAGAGATAAGACAGAACCCTGAGGAACACCCCAACAAATAAGAAAGAAAAGAAGAAGTCAGCCCATCAACAACAGCTCGATATTGAGCGATTTGAAATAAAGCTAGAAATAAGTAAGCAAAAGAAGAAGAATAGATAACCCAAAGGAGGGAGTCTTGTGAGAGCTAGTGAGCGTGTGTGCGTGCGCTGTTTGGCTTAGTACTCGGTTACAAATAATGGCTGTTTGTGACTGAGAAGTAAATAGCTCGAATGCGCCACCACCCAAGGTCTTCCCGTGAAAATGTTCCTGAACGAGAGCGTAAAATCAACACAATTGTAAATCTGTATATCCAAATAGCGAATTTAAATCGCGCTCTAGCGATAGACTTTCGTGTGCATAATCTGAGATGTTCACGCTATACTGGTGAGTTTCAGATAATTACATAAGTATTTAAGTAAAATAGAAGTTGAGAAGGGTGCATCCTTCCATTATATTAGATTCATTTAATGATTTAAGCTAATTATCAATGTCGATAAGCTTACAGAAGATCTGATAAGTTTTAGAAGGTAAAATTCAGATAGTCTAGCTTGTCCTTAAATATTGCTTTTCGAATTAAGGTATTGAGATCACTGGAAGTGAGAAATGAGGACTTGTTCCGACAGCTGAGGAAGAGGAGAAGAAAAATAGAGTATGTGTGCTTTATGTAGAGTACTCTCTCTTTGTCCTCTTCCTCGCTGTGTTATAATAACTTTATTTTCTTTGGTGTTGAGTAGTGAGATTCTTATAGCATCATACAAACACATCCCTCTAGTGTTGGAAGCTCTCCCATGTTCCCAACGCCCTATTCCGAAAAAAGTAACGCCGCCTCTAATCCCGGTCTAGACATTATTCGCCCTGGTAGTCCTACTCAACTAGTAATATAACCATCTAAGAAATCTTAGTCGAAATCGCTCTATCTCAAACCTCACTTCTTATTCTATTCTGGAAACTTCACCAGCACGGCCTCGTTGCACGAAAGCTCTACTGGCGATATACATTCCATTAAACCGATTTATGTTTTTTCGTTCTTCTTAGGATTTAGTTTTAACACCATGTGAGACGCTTGGGTGGTGCTTACGACATGTGTCTTTGAACATCATCCAAAGCATATAGGAAAGACCGCGGCTTTGTGTATAGAGCCAGCGCGTGTCACTGTGCTCTTCCACAATGCTCCCACTACCTATGGAGTTTCTTTCTTCTCTTGCAATGACAATATTGTATCTAAGAGCTTTCTACAACAAAGATCGCTGCAATATCGCTGTTGATTGATTGGGGCGAACTTCTCTTAATATCGAGTCAAAGAATATCTCTACAGGAGTTCCCGATCTATCTACCATTACTATAGCCTTCATTGAATGATCTTCCTTCTGAGACACAGTACGCCACTATAACATGCGTAAATCCATACAATTGAGAAATAATTACCGAATCTATCTGGACCGCTCTCATTCTTAACCTCAGTGTATGAATTCAATATACTATGAACTCCACTATACTTCGTGGAATCTGCCTCTTCGCGTCTTGGAGAACATTCTCGATTTATTGATTCTCGACTGTAAGTATGTGATAGATAATACTATCTTTGTTGAAAATCCTTCTATATTCTTAAAGTTAAACAAGTAGTGTCCATAAACTCTTACAAATCTCCTTACTCCGAATAATACCATTCCATAACTTGCCTAAGAATCCTACCTTCATACTTTCTGTATCGTTCTCTCCTGTGGATACTAACCCATATTACCAAATCACTGGCACTAACATTAATATATCCTTAATCATATACATCGTCGTTGGGAAACCATTATATAACAATATACGGTTGCATACGGGCAGCACTCATAAGAACTGAGAGAAGACTTTGATATAAATAGGCTTGTTATCTTCCCTCGTTTCCTCAGTTGCTCGCTAACAAAAAGGGTTCTCTCATCCGCACCATTGTATGAGAGTATAATCTCTCTTATTCTGGGGGGGGGTGGTGCTTCTGGTTTTACCCGTTCTTATAAAAGAGGAACGTTCTCACCTTATAAATATTGAATTCCTTCCCATTTTTTATTGTATTCTATATAATTACTTTTTGTTTGCTTTTCTACTCTCTCAGTTGCTCATCTATCGTGATACAACGCCATCGTATCCGCCCTTGTATGATTAGTATTGCCCTTCTCAATTGATCTTGAGGGGGGACTTCTTGTATCGTAGTTCACCCGTCTAATTTAAAGTTATAATGTAAGTCGAGTCAATAGGCACCAAACCACAAGGCGAATTATTAAATAACTGTTCGTCCTTGAGACCCTCTGAAATTACGTGTTGCTCGCAGGCTGGAATGTTGTAGTTGATCCTTTAATCTCCTATCCGGTATATGCTTACTAACTCAGATGAAACAATTCGCTCGAAGAAGAACATATAATCACTCGTAATACCACCCACCTTTACGACGCCTTCGTAGCACAATAGTTGCTGTATCTGCGCTCGGTCACTGAGTATTATTGTGTTTGACACTAAACCCCCAGTCTTAGATTTGCATGAAGTTTATTCTGTGGAATTTGGGGGATGCTGTTTTTTTCCCTTTTTCTTTCTTTCCCACCCACCTCTGTTTTGGGAATGTCTCTAAATCCATCTTCTGTTATTTGTGTCCTACTGAAAGTTAGAATCCCCTCACTTAAAAGCCCTGCACATGTTTGCATGCAGGCGTAATTTGTGCGAAACGAATAGAGTGTGAAACCCTACGTTGTGAGAGTAAAACTTATCTCCCCCGGACACCTCTCCTTGAATAGGCTTCTAAACCCAGTGTGATATGTGTGTGACGAGCTTACTGTTCCAAAAAAAAAAAAGTTCCATGAAAGAACATGTGGAAAAGATTTGTTTGCAATATGTATACTTTAATCTCTCTTATTCCCCATTCTATATCCAATAAACTCATTCATAATCAATTGATAATAAATTGGTTAAAGAATATTACCCAGAATACCCTGTATCTTTTTCTTGGACGATACTCCTCAGGAAGTGGAGATTACCATAAATGTGCATCAACAATCACAATCGAAAAACTTTTTGACACTTTAATCATACTACATTCCAACAATTTTTAACCTTACTGTCTTAGACTCTACACATACAAGAATCTAAACTCATAGCTCTCTACACAACCACTCATTAGAATTGCAATACCATAAAACAACATTATCACACCACACCACTCATTTTTCACTGTTTCCGTTCATCTTTGTTTCGTAGTCCATTCAGCGTAGAGTTTGCCAAATTCTATTGTTCTAAGTTTATGAACGCTAAACTTTCTAATACATTCCGACTCACCTCGTCGTCCGCTGTCATCATCAACTCACACCAGTTTAATTAAATTGTCTCTGACATTCCATATCTATCAGATTGACTGATTCTATACGATTTTCGGTCCGAAGGATAGAAGGGCTTACTGGGGGATGCACGGGACTCCTTCTTCCATAGCAATGCCTGACGCTAGTTAGTCATTAAGTAAACCTGTGCACAAAATTACTCCCAGTCGGTTCGACGTCCGTGCAAGCGCATACCAAAACAAAACGTCTATCAACTCACCGTGGTATTCAATCTTCTAGTCAATAAGCACCGCAGACAGATAACAAATATTTGTGTGGGTGCAAATATTTTCATCTGCAACTACAACGTAATGTAGATTATCTATATATGAGATAAGTCGTGCGGAGTCTGTAAGACTGTTTTGCGATAGTAGAGGGACTAGTTGTTAGAGAAGGATATAAGCTTACCCGTGTTATATACATGTATGTGTTCTGAATTTTCCCAAGATGAATGAGTGGATGTGCACATGAACGCAAACAGACTAAGAAATGCACCTACTCAAAATAATAGCACTGAAGTGACCTTTCAAACCACTACAAGCGCCCTAAGGCAAAATTTGGATATATATATTAATGTATAACATTTTAGTTTATATGTATCGGAACTAGTGATATATCTGTTATAGAATACCTACTAAATAAATTACTCGCCAAATTATAATAGATTAAGCGTCAACAAAAGCTTTCAGCTATTATATATATATATATATAGTAATATTGTTAATAATTGGCTATATTAGAACCGATATATATATGTAGATAAAAGATTAGGCTCATGATAAAGTTTTATTATTCTTTTATAATAATATGAGAGATAAATGGTTAATTACCTTTTATTAATTATAATTTTACTTAATAAAGATAAAAATTATTATTGTAAAAATCCTTATTTATATTATATTATAAATGTTATTCTCTATGTCTATTATTATAGTTACGTTGGATCTCGTAATGATTAGTTCTCAAACGTGTTTCACTTAACAATATATTGTGTTCAAATTTAACAGTCGGACGGATAAGATCCCAAAAGAGATTAGATCGCATGATAGGAATATGATGTCACCATGTAATCCGATACTATGTTACAAGAGAAAAAATAAATGATGGAATCCTGATTTTTGCCAGGTCCAGTGACGATACTGGAGACGAATGAAATATTCGCTCCCATCCTCGAATCAATAATGAAATACACTTATCTAGGAATGATCATGAATAATCTTTTTTAACAAGAATAATATAAACTAGTAGAAAATTTATTATATAATTTGAGAAGATATGAAAATATATACTTGTATAGATAATCGTCGCTACGGACACATTGATAATTTTTTATATAAAAGAGCCTCATATATATATACTAACCTAACCTTATTGTGCCTATGATTATAATATCCTATTATTCCCCATTTATTTATAATAATGTACCTGTTATAAGGTTATATGTATATAATAATTATAGTATGTGATTAGATGTTCTACAGAGTAATACGATTAATTGTATAATTTATAGAAGTGAACGACATTAATTTTTAGAAATATATTTTCAATCTCATAATACACTATTTCGTAGGCAAAAACAGTATTAGAAATTATATTCAAGATTTGTTTTGATATCAATTACAATGATGAGATAATACAAATGAACAAATGAATTTTTTGCTCTCTAAATATTAAATTTCTATTCATTCTTTTCGAGACTGAAAATCTCTATTTGTGGAACATTACTGTTTTATTAGTTATGCTTCATTTCATTCATTGTGCACCTATACAACTATTTTGAGTGGTTCCTTCTATATGAAGAGTTTGCGCGTTATGAATTAGCTACTGGTTCCAGGATGTGCGTGAAGATGGAACAAGCCACATCTTTTCTATTGATCAAATGTCAACCAACTCATTAACCAAGCAACCGAGACCATCGTTTAACAAAGTGTCCAAAGGTGTTTCAAGATGCCCTTTCATTTTCTAATTTCATATATCCGATAAGAAGATTCATTGCTTCCACTTAGATATTTGAGGATAAAACAATAAACTTTCTGCTCTTTTTCTGCTGATCTGAGTGACCTTAAGCGTAATCTTTGCATCAATTAAATAATTAAACCGAAGACCAGGCCAACTGCTAGAAAGGCGCATCGCTTGCTAATCTACTGGGGGCGTGGGGTAACATAGTCAAGAATAAAGTGAACCTTTGTCTAAATACTAAAATTTCCCGAATAAATAAATAGTAAAATTTAAATATTAACGATTAAATAAATTGGAACATCTACTATTGTTTCTTTCACAGCCAATCGTGTTCCTATCACTTCAATCGCTTTTTGATAAGACTTTCGTGAAAATCCAGTTCCTCTTCCGTTCTCACCTCACTTACTTAGTAAGAAAGAATACTTTGTTCAGCTTTGCATGCTGGTATAAACGTGTATTAGTTGTCTGGTGAACGTATGGTATCGTGTTCTTTCTATTCTCCTTTCATATTCAAGTTTCCTGAATGTCTTAATCAGTGTATGGTTAGTTGCTCCTATCTTTGATATGCTATCGTAATGTTCTCTCTAGCATTTGGTCTCAATCTGCCTTCTATGAGATCTCTATCTATTTTTCTCTTCTTATCACTCACGTTTCGTATGCGATAAAAGTTTTTGTTTCTATTATCTCAAGTGTCTTCACTTATATATTGTGCATTGCGCGTCCTTGTGGCGTTTAATTTTATTTTTCACTCACAATATCTTTTAGTGTATTACCCATTGTGTTTTGTTTTAACTTTTCTTTCAATGTAGTTTTCTTCTTTATCATCACTCCTTGCTCTTCTAATGTGGTGTTTGTATCATAATTATCTTGCTACATTCTATTTCTGTTGCCGAGTAAAAAATTATAATTTCTAGTATTACGATAAGTTTTGGTTAGAATTATTGAACTGATCACGATACAAAGACTTCGAATATGAAACAAATAAAATAGCAACACTGGAATATTCATCTCGTACCAATTATTCAATATATTAAGTGAATTTCAACCAAATAAATGCGTTATCTAAAATATAATTATTATAAAGTAACTCTATTCAATCTATAAATATGATTACATTTTGAATATTATATTCAATGTGATTTTGTATATTCAAAGTATCAAATAGGAAATACTCCTAGATAGATAAAATTTAAACTGAAATATTAGTTTTTACTGTTTATCCAAGTATTCCTGAATTAAACTATTAAAATGGTTTGAAATTGATAATGTATTTTTTATTTCATTTATTTATCACCCCTAAAATATTAAATTAATAAGAAATTGCATTATTCTTAAATATGTATTTATTATTATATTTATTTTATTAATATAATATATTTAATATTTGTTTATTTGGTTATAATATATAGAAAATATTCAAAAAGGATAATATGAGACATTAATATTGAGAGGGATAAAATATTGGTGAATATGTGAGCGGGAAGGGGAGCTACGCGAATTAGCAATTGAACTGTGTGAGGAGTTGATGAAGTGTAGTGCTTTTTTTCCGTTTATGCTGAAAAAATGTATGTAAAATACCTGACACCAAATATCGTTATTTAACAACTTGCCCGAAAAATCAAACCAGTACCTATGCATTTTGGATGGAATCTAACGTGATTTGCGTAGAATTTCTTTCCTTTTTTAAATGTTTTGTTACATCTGAGAGAATTTATTTTTCATCTAGAGAACATATTAGGATGCGGAGAGATGTGTAATATATATTGTTTATGTGTGATATGAGTAAATTATTGATATTATTCCTATAGAGAGGTAACTAGCAAATGATATTGTCGGTTATCAATAAGAACTGGTGATAAATTAAGTTTGAAGATGTCTAATATCAAATATACTCAATTTAAACGTTATATAGCTTAATAGAAAATTGATTTAAATAATATTATAAGCTTTTTAATTGAGTTGTTTATTCTGAATAGTATATTAAATATGTAATATTTGGTTATCCTTTAATAGTATGTACCATATCTTTTCTGAAGGAATAATTACTACCCCTGTCCACGTATTTATTGGTTAATAAGGAAAGGAATTCAAAAATGAAACATATTTTAGATATTTTAGAAATTATCTACACTTTTCCTGTAACACCTTCCTTCCACAGAAAAAGTAGAGCACAAAATCTATACAAAATAATACACTAAAATCGAATCTTACTTTTATAATATATATAATATAGATAAGTTAAATATTTATAAATTATATAATAATATGATATAATTAATAATAATATAAGATATATATATATATAAAATTAAAAAAGCTGTTTTAAATGTATGTTTATTTTTTGATCATATAATTATATATTATACTATATAAATAATAATGTATAATATTATAGTTAACAATGCTATTAAGAAAGTTGAATGTATTATATATAAACTATATAAATATTATTAACTAAAAACGAACATATAAATTTAAGAATATCATGTGAGAAACATTGCAGCCTGTTCACCTTGAAATTTTATCGTATCTAAATAATTTGCCGATTATCTCATAGATTATGTTCTTATATAAATACTAGATTAATTAAATTTAACACACCCAGATTAGTTATTCATGACATATAATTTTTGTTAATAAACAAGATATAAATACTCTTAGTAATTTTATACAGAAATAACCTTTAAGAATTTCGCATTAATTATGTATTTCAGAATAGACCAGCCATAAACTTGAAATCGCTTAGTTACTCTCTGTAAAAAGAAATTAAAACCATAGTTATACTATAATAAAATAAAAATAAAATAAATATAAATATGGAGATATATACTATAATATATTATATATTTTATATTATATAATAACTGAAATATATTATAAAATAAGTATTATATTCCCAAATAATATATATTATATATAATTTAATAATAATGCCCAAAATAAAATAATTATTATTATTGTATATACATTATAATTAATAATATAAAATATATATTCATAAATAATAAATTATATAATGGCCAACTAAAGAATGTTACCCTGAACATTTATAATCTCGAAAAACTAAGATAATATTACAATTGAAAAAATTTATATAATCTATTATTTATGGATATTCAGCGTGAAAAAGGAAAATCTGTATGGGAAAAATGCCAAAATAAAAATATAATATTTAATACTTTTTTTGAATGTTAAGTTTTTATTTTATATCTCCAAATAACTACGTAGCTTATGAAAGAAAAATAACTAATAAACATAAAAGGAAAAATAAAGACGTTTAAAAATTCGATTTAGGGGCCCGAGCCGACGTTTAGTGTGGACATACTAGGGGAAATACTAGTTGTGTGTTCCAAACCGACTACGTAAGTAGGTCGAGGGCGGTATGAGTAACCCCCTGGCGGACACCATCATGAATAAATCCAGGAATGAGCTGCCAGCCCCAAGGATGCCAGAGAGAACACCTTCCAACCGTGGGAAGCGGTTAAGAGATAAATAATGTTATACCATTACCGCCTATCGAATACCACAGAAGAGACGGAGGAAGAACCCCGACTCTTTTGTCAGAATTAACATTCCGCAGATGACACTATGTAACATCTGGTCAAATTAGTTAAATAAAAAGAAAGAGCATTTTGCCAGGATTGGAGAAAATACTTTAGCAAAAGCCTAATTATTTTGCTATGTTATTTAGAAATATGTACACTATTATTTCTTATTCGTTTATGTTATGGAAATATAAAATATAAATAACACAAATCACTTAAAAGTCAAATAAACATTAATAAGAAGTTTTGTGTAAATTGTGCATTTTTCCATTACAAATTTTAATATGTGTGCTGGATTTAACAAGTATATGCAAAATCCCCAGTCTTCCCGTATCGCATTAACCTGCTTTATTTCTGGATATTCGATAGAAATAACTTCTTACTACCTGCTATATTTTGGGTACAGCATTACTTATGTAGTTGCATCGCCGAGTACAAGTGTATGTATTTTGACATATGAAATTTAAAAGTGTCCTTCCGACACTGATATAATATCTGTATAGAGCCTAAGTAAATTGATGTGATTATATAGTTACTATGTAGTAAAAACCAATATTAATGATATAGTATGTTACACAATATGGGTTTATCTTACTACAACATGTAAATCCCGTAATATTTATATCTACCTAAAGTATAGAATCTTCTTATATTTAATATTTAAATTGGCTTGTTTATATAAAATTATTAATATATAATTATACTTGGTTAATCAATGATAGTTTATATAAAATTCTCATATTGTATAAACATAATCATAGACCAAAATCCTAAATACTGAAATTAAATACTATTTTTCTTATGAAAGGTGAAATCTATTCGATAGGAATACGTAGGCACATATAAGTAAGCGAAAACATGAATATTCAAACAAGACACAGTTCTATATTTAGAAGCAAAAGATTAAATAACTTATTTTTTCTAATTTTTTATAATAGATACCAATAACTGAGAAGCAACAGTTTCTAAATTTAATTTTATATATTAAATATATCGTTTTCTTTAAAATTATAAATATTAATAGGCTTCGGAAAATTACATGCAAGTATAATATCTGGTAATTCAACGAATACTATTACGTAATTTAACATATATCTACAATAATAAGCTTATATATTGAGACACCCAATCACTAACATTAGTTTAACAAGACCCATGATTAGACCAATTGAGCCATAACATTAGACTTAACATTGTTATATAATATTATAGTATTACGTAAGATATGTCAATTGGGAAAGGAACCAAATAATTAAGGATGTTGTGAATATATATATAAGTAATATTTATTGTTTTTAGAGTTCAATTCTCGTGCGACATTATAGAGATACTTCGCTACATGTGCTGATGAGATTATATTTACTACGTATTAAGAAGAATTGTAATATTATTAATAAAAAATCTGTTAAATCTCGGCTGCGTTCTGAGTTTTTATTCGATATAATCCTTTAATTACTAGGAGGCATTAATTTAATATAGATTGCATTAGTCGAGGGAGACTAGTTGATTGGAAAAGACTGGAGAATAAGGATTGATGTCTATGTTTTACAATGAAAATAATTCTTCCTGTACGAAACTTAATCTTTACCGACCATATCAGCAGCCCATTAAACATTAACTAAATTAAATCTGACAACACTTGAAAAAGCTGAAAGTACATTCGATTTTAATGTTATAATCGGTAAGTTTAACGCTAAATACTTTTCGATCGAAACGTAGTTTATAGCTTTTACGAAGATTGGTCCCTTAGTAGCCTAGTGCCATAATAAAAGAATATTTTATCCCCATATATAAGCTAGTATAGCAATACTTTACAGTTAACATTACTAACTAACTATAGGAAGTTAAGAAACTACTCGAATGCCAAATAACGGTGTACAAGTCGGAGGTCGAGGCCCACACAACTAATACTGTTAAATTATCATAAGTAATATTAAGTACATCATGATTTAAACTCAATTAGAAGGAGAGCTACAACCTTCACATAAAGTGAGCAGAAGTAGCTTAGATTCTAGTACATTCAACCTGTCAAAAAGTTTGTTTAAAAAATATCTATTTGTGAGATGTACGAATTTTTTGAGAGTTATTGTAGATGTTATCATCGTAATCAAATTTTGTTTTAGTTATTTCACTTTTCATACACATTCTTATCGTGACTTAGGCTAACAGCGCCGTAAAAAGTCTAAAATGATGTTTGTATATGAAAGAATATCAAAGAAAGAATTCGAATATATTAGTTTTAAATTATTATAATTTACAAGGTATAATAATAAAACTTTCATAATAATTCACTTTTAAAAACCATATTATGGTCACTCTTCAGTTATAACATAATTATAATTTACAATAATAGTATATATAATATTATATATAATAATTAATTATATATATATATATAATATATATATAATTTATATATAATATATATATATATATATATAATATAGTATTAATAAATATATTAAATTTAATATTAATAATAATATATTTAATATATATATATATATATTATTATAATTAATATATATATATATTATAATATATTATTAATAAATATATAATTAATTATTTTAATATATATTTATATTATATTATTAATATAATTGAGTATTTATATTAAACATAAACATTATATAACAAAAAACTACAATAGCTACAGATCTGTCAAAATAAGGGAATACATTTTAACGCATACCTTAGATAGATTATCATTTGTGATTAGAATAATAGTAAAAATAAAGTATAAAAATTAAATAAAATAATGAAGTATAAATAAAGTATGCGGCTAATTTTATTTTCGTGTGGTGAATCTGGAACTATATATTTAAAGCGTAGATATATATATATAATAATTAATGGTAAATATGTATATAATAGGTACTGGGTAGTGAGTGATATTATTATAATATATATTAATATAGTAGAAATAAATATTTCAATATAATAATACTAAACAATAATAATATATAAAATACATTTATTAAATAAATTATATAAAATTATATGGAAAATATAACTCAAAATAAAACAAAATAAAAGAAAACAAGAGATTATAGATAGGTAAGTGCTGACTAGAGCCGACCGTGTGGGACAGCATGAGATGGGAGGATGTTTTCGCATTATCCCGTAGCAGGAGCGGCAGGGGTCACTTAATAGATGGATTACTCCCGACGTGACAACCCTTATAATTATGACTCACAAATTTTATCGGAATAGAGTTCACATAAGTTATACCGTCTTCCACAGAGAGAATAGTGAGAGAAAGAGAAATAAAAATAGTCCTACACCATAAGAATAGTTACCCGAGAAGATCACAGAGAGAAAGATAGACACTATCCAAGATCTTTACACTAGTGCACATACAAGTATGAGGCAGAGAAGGATAACCCATAAAGATTGAATATAAAAGTAATGTACAATTATATATATAGATATAGATATAAAGCAACACAAAATTTTAATATGAAACAGAATAAAGTATTTGATATATATTTATAACGATGAGTTTATAACCTTAGATAGAGAAATATAAAGTCACTACTAAAGATATCTGAGCTCTCTTAATATTCCATCACACGAATAAATATAATATACACAATATATAATTTTGTTATTATAGTAATCTATTTTTATATTTATTACATATATTTCCCTTCTTAGAAATTTTTATGTTGTAAGCGAATATATCACTTCCCTTTATTTATTATTAGGAACTAATGCTCTACGAGTTCAACCTCTTACGATAAATTTATATCATTATAGCTAACAATAAAAACTGAAAAAATAAAAATAAGTTTACCAGTATAATCAATATCATTATAATCCAATCCATAAGCTATTTATAGTTTTACCCTACCACATGATGGTTCTGATATGTAGAATTTATTTATTAATACCATGAGTATATATTCCTGACCACTGAATATATAAGTATATGTTGAGGTTCAATTTATAATATGAAGTAAGTCATTTATTATATTCTATATATATATATTAATTTACGATATAATATTGTTATTATATATTATATTATATTTAAAAATGAATATACTACAGCAGTACTCCATAAAATATATACATTTAATATACTTATACCTGCCCCAACTCTATAAACTTAGCATAATATATGATCCACTCCTTGCCCTAAGGATAAGAGGTCTAGTGAGCTCTTACTAGGAAAAAAACCAGATCAGATAGAGTAAGTCTATTAAGTCGAAGTGAAGCCTCATCTTGATGAGAACGTTCCCCTTGGGTACAACGCGTGTTTATAGAAACAGAATAAGAACCTAACTATCTAAGATATTCCGAGTCTGTGGACGTTGAGCTCTAGAGCTATCGTGGATATATCATGGTATAGTTTATTCCTAATGTTATGTAGCCAAAATATGCTTTAATCTTTAGCTAATGACACATAATATGAATATGTAGCTAAATGGAAGTTTTGATAGACTCGTACCAGGATGTCAACAGTCATAACACATATCATCTTATTCAAAGTGAATCAATAATCATGTTACACGTCGAATACTATGGTGTGATATTAGTAAACTTAACTGTCTAATTTTATACGTTATTTTATTGTCTTTATTATTTTCAATTATCGCTACCTCTCGGCTAGTTCTGACTACAAAGGACAAATAGGCGGTCATAGCGACCATCGATTTCAGCCCTCTTCGCAGAATGATAAATGAGGAATGATTGATGACCTCTCTATTTATACGCATTTTCCTCTAGCCAGAGCTTGAATATTTCGCGCTTGAGTTGAAACGAAACATTACATTAAATCTAGACAATTCCGACAAAGGATATGTATACATCCTTGTTCCTTCATGGGGATCTGTAATACCGCGATTTGATATCTAGATCAGGATTACTCATATTTCCTCTACTCCGATCCAGGAAAGAAGGTTTGGACTAAAGTAATCACCACAAAGTGTTTCAAAAAGAGATTATACTCGAATGTTTGCTGTCATATATTAACCACGTAGTTGTTGTGGCAAGTGTAGATACTATACCAATCTGCTAACTGTATAGGAGGATTATTTGAGATATAAAATCATTTTATATTAATATCCCTTATTTATATTCTCAATTGTATGTTATTACTATTCTTATCGTGAATTGTATTTTTAAGTATACTCTGTCAAATTATATTGTTATTTGTTATAAGTATGAAATTAATTATAATGTAATATTAAACAATTGCTTTAAACATATTTTCTAAAATTTTTTTAATTATAGTCTTCATTTAATAGTATAATATTTCTAAAAATATAAACTCAAAATATAATAGCTATCTTTATCCTATCCTTTTATTAATTATTATTATATTTATAGTAATATTAATATATCATTTTTTATAATCAATTAATTAATAACGCAAGAAATGATACTAGAACCGTCAAGTTAACATGTATAATTATTTTTATATTTTCTTTTACTAAAAAGATAAGTCTTAAAATAAGTATAATTACATAATAATAATATAATTTTAAAACAATATTTATGCTGCCAGTTAAATCTTTATCAATTATAATTTCGTGTTTATATAATTAGTCTCACCCTATAGATGTATACCTATCATATTGTTTTTTTCGCATCTTATTCGTTAAAATTTTGGTAACTAGGGAAGGACGGTGAAAATGCTAATCAATTGCTAATAGAGTTAAAATTTATGTAATTTAAGATGTTGCAATTATATATAAATATTGTATTTCTTATAAATAAGTTAATTTAATAAGATAATAATTTTATTTCAGTTGTACTAAGGTAACCTGCGAGTTTATAAGTGAAGTGATAACATTTTATTACAATTAAATAGAGAAAAGTAATCTTACATAATTATAATTATAAAAGCCAATCTCATAATAATTAATAAGTATAAAATAATTGTTTTTAAGTTATAAAATTAATAAAGAATACTTTAAATTATTAATATAAAAATATTACCATTTATAAATAATATTAATAATATACTAATTAGCAATATATAATTTATCATTATTACAAGAAAATAAATAAGAATTGGATAGTCAATATATATGAAATCATTTCAAACACATTTGAGTAAAATATTTTAATATTTTTTATATATTCTAAAAGTACTTATTTAGATCAATGCCTTTAGTATTATAAACATGTATTCTAACCAATATCTGAACAGTATAACCCAAAAGAAAATAAAATTATCATTATATATTTAATAAAGATATATATATACTCTATAAGATATCTAATAAATCTCTTAAGTAAAAGACAATTAATAATAATAAATACCGTTTTGAAAAAGAAGATAACTACCTTTTACAATATAATTAACAATAAATACATACTTTATAATATAGTTATTAATTTCATAAAATTATATAAATTACTATTCTATGTAGATAAAATAGTAAAAAAGTTACTGTAGGATTAAAACCTAGCTATATATGCATAAAGATTCTAGTAAATATTAAACTAATAATAGAGGATATAGAGTCTTGCAAGTGACTACCATTTCGTATTCCATTTATAACGAGAGTGAAGCTTATATTTGATATCATTTGTTGTGATAAATTTTATTATATATATATACTGCGAATCCGATACAAAATTCTTTTTTTTTTTATCGGTATTTCTTTCAGCAGTTTGTTTATGATACAAAAGTTATAAGTTGGGTAAGCTTATCCCCGATTTACTAGATTCTTTAACCGATTGGCGAAAGCACCGACCACAAAGCGTGACTGCATAGTAGTCCTTTTCAGTCAGTCTCAGATAAGAGAGTCTTAAAAAATACTTACTTTAAAACCGTAAATGATTAGATGTTAGTGGAAGGACAGCGTAGTCTATCTGCATGCTCAGAGAAGATTTTCCCAGCAAAACAGAAATCATTTCCCCCTCTCGGTGGGGGAATTTTTTTAATTCAAAAAAAACAAATGATTTTTTGAATTAGTTTATGAAAACTCATTGCATCTCATAACATGACATTTAAAATTCGTAAATTTTTTTTTAGTCATAACCCTAATATATATATATAATATATATATATATAATATATATTATATTAATATATATACTATATTTATTTTCATATTATATACATATATATACTATATATATTATAATATATATATATATATATATATATATAAATATATATAATAATCAATATATATTAATAATAAACAGCCCCTAGATCTATAGAAGTCTAAAATTTTGCTTTATTTAATTTTCATTTATATTCATTACACAGTTTCCTAGTGAATTCCATTTACAACCATTTGATTTGATTGCGAAGGACCCAAGTAAACGTTTTATATTAATTGCGAATGATGTAATTGATGAAATTGAAGAATTTGAATATAAATCAGTTATAATCTTTTTATATTTATGCATCTCATTCTTTATTTCGACCTTTACTCAGTTATTTATATATTTCATGAATTACCTTAAAATACTAATTTCTCAAATTAATTTTTTTATTTATTTATTTAAATCTCATAAAAATACGATTTGTGACACTTGTCTTGAAATATGAATATTATTTTTCAGAAACTGGAACAGATGTATGAAATCTGTCGTGAGGAATTACAATCTAATACCAATACCAGCATCCAACCATGTACCCATCTGTTTCATTCTGTTTGCATAAAAACATGGATAAGACTATGTAAAACGTGTCCATTATGCCGAATAGACTTATTCCATGTTTCAACAAAGACCTTAACCATCTTTTCCGGCCATCTCTCTTCCCTTCTCCGTTCAGTTCCTTCCATATCGCAAATCTATTCTCTTCAATATTAATTATCATATTGATACGATATTTTACCTTATTACCAAAAATGCTTTTAGATTTCAATTAAACAATTAAACTATTTTTTTACCAAAGGCAATATACAAAAAGAGCTCACCACTCCCGCATCTTTCTGTATTCGGATCAATTGATCTGGTCATTTTCTCGTCTATCTTACTTTGATGCATCATCTTACTGCCACATCATACTCTTCATCACATCTAATTATCTTCATACAAACATTTTTGCCATAAACATACTCAAATTATGTTTTGTCTAGTCTCACTAATTATTCTTATCATGTTGCTCATTATTTATCTCCAATACCGATCAAATTACGCACTAACAGCTCCTTGTTGGTCAATCTCTTTATTTCCCTTTGCCACTTCTCATAAATTCTTGTCAATTTGTCGGCCTTTATTTACTTCCCTTACCGATTTATACCAATAAATTTTTAAATTTTAACGTCCCTTAAATCTCATCTTATAGTTCTTCTACTGACATATACAATACTACTCATAAACTTTCCTATTCATACTATCTATTTCCTCACTCCCACTCCTTTTGACCTTACCCTACTTCTGAGCTAATTAAGTTATCCCACCCAGCTGACAACCGTTCTCGAATCGCACATCCCTGTGATATTCTTTAATCCCACTTCAGACACAAATTTCATTCCTTTCACGTCACTTAAGCATCTGCAATCCGCTACTTGATATGGCCTACACCGATAACTTTTTCGCTTAACCATTCGAATCCTCAAACCAACTCTCCTTCCTTAATTCCAACTGACTAACTTCCGTTAATAGTAGGTGAAAACTGCTCGAGCTATATCGTGCACCATAATCATTCCTCCTTTCACCTTTCTTTGATAAACCTACTCTCCTTCACAGGATTCCTTTTATTCTTCATATCTCCTCCAAGACCTGACTAGGATATTATCCCGTATGCATTCTTTTCTTATTATAAATCCTCATTTACCACCTATTTACCTATTTCTCCTCGCAATTACTCTCATTCAAATACTGCCACACAACTCTCAACTCACCTGCAACTGGTAAGTGGCTGACCGCAGTCATTCCCTACATATGAAATAATAACTCTCTTTTCTTGTTTTCTTTTCCGTCATGACTGGGTATCTAACATTTCCTCTGAAAATACACTCTGTTTTGTACCTAAAGTGTACCTAAAGTTTGTAAAGCTTAATTTAAGACTCTTCCCACCAATTCACTTCTCAAATAATTTTTATGGATAATCAAATAAAGTATTACCAAATTGTTTTAAGGAATTATACTCTCTCATTTCCTCCTGACAGTTATTTTCCTCATCTAAACTATGATGATACATCGTGTATTTTATTGAATTACTCAGTTACCCCTCTCTTTACATACCTCTATGACCTTTTTTATCTCGCAGTCTTACTCTTAAAATTTTTGTCATAAATTCTGCTCGCCTGCATAGCCCAAAACACACGCAATCTGGTCATAATCAATTAAGATATTTTACTCATATAGTACAAGTTTCCACCTTGAGACTCGTGACTGTCCGACGCGCCGATGCTATGTTGCACTCATACTAAGTACTTCCTCCATTCGAAATTCTGATTTGAAATGATGTAATGTCATTATCTCTTTTTGGAGTCAATCAATTCTCCACCACTTTATCTTTCCTTTCCGACGTCCGGATCGATTTCGCTTCGACTGAGACTCGTAGCCGGCCCTCATCTCCTGCCTTGTTGTCGAGTTGCTATCATCACAGGCGATCTGCGTCTTCAGTTTTCTCTGTAGTCATCTATGTTGGTGGCACTCCTTCCTTGACTGTGCTTCCTGTTGACCACGCAGGGGAGTGATTTCGTCTAATTTACGGTTACCCTATTTACATTATTCCTTCTTTTTCTTGGTACTCCCTCTTCCAACGGGGCCTTTCCATTTTTTCGCTTCCGATTCTACTTTAGCAATTTTCTTCCCTCAAATTTTCAATCTTCGTGTATCGCGCCATCCTTGTCATTGACCGGTTCCGCTCATAGGCCGACCCCAACCATGTTTTTTATGTTAACGGGGCTCGTCTGCCGATTTTGCCATTCATAGAGATAAATTAGATCTGTTACCCTCCATTTGACCCACCTGAAAATTGCGTGTAGCCAAGAGGGGGTTCCAACCATCCTTTCTGTGACTTTATAACTTACACTGTTAATCGGTTTCTCAAAAGGCAGTGGAATATGAGCAGGAGATTTGAAATCTTCCGAGATTTTGGCTCTCTTGTTTTTGGGTTGAGGGCTGCATCCAGAATTTTACGTGGTAAAGAAGCCTTTTCTTGTATCCATTGTCTAAAACGGGGCGACGCTGTTGTCGTATGGTTCGACGCTCCTGTGGCGCGAGTGAAATTTTTTTCGGTCTTATTATTGCAAATTTGTCGCAACAAGATATTGTGCGCCATGGTCGGGTCCTTGATTTGGTTGGTTGCATAGCCTTGTAACACATGAAACGCCCTGGAAGGATGCCCGTTTTAAAGAATCCCATCACAAGCGGTTTAGGATCCATTCCTTCTGGTGGATTTTAAATAGTTTAGAGTTCAAGCAGTGATTTTATCGAAACAGGAGATGTGTTTGAAATTAAATTTTTTTCGTAATTTTTTTTTTTTTCTGGGGAGGTGGATCGGCCTAGTGGTAGGCCACCTCTACTTGTCTAACAGCGTCACATTTGTCGATGGTTTCGAGTCTGTCAGACATTGTTTAGTTTATTCGGAAATTTGGTTTCAATTTTTCCTCGTTTACTGGATTTATTATTGGCGCAAATCTTTGTCGTAAACAAAGCTTTAATAAGCTATGTTTTTTGGTAGTTCTTTGCCCATCTGTCTCGGGGAATTTCTTTTGACGGCATTCGACTTGGGTCGGTTTGGTTCTGTTTACCCCCCAAATCCTTGATGGACCATGAGCACTCCTGAAGAATGCCGTGTATTCCCATAGCCCCAGAAGGGGTCCAACCATCCGGGTGCTGTGGATTTTAAAAAAAAGTAATCGAGTTTCAATATTACAGTGAAATCGAAGCAGGAACTTAACTGTAGAAATACCATATTGATTATTTGCTTTGGAGGGTGTTCGGATCTCGGGTCGACTATGTGGTTTTTAAACGCGGTTCTTTTGTTATTCATTTCATTGTCTAGCAGCGACGCTGTTGTCGATGTCGATGGCTCGAATCCTGGCGCGAGTGAATTTTTTTCATTCGTCTTATTAATGGCAGTTCTGTCGCATTACAAGCATAGATTTGTGTATGCTTTCGTTCCTCACTTTATCGAGCACTGGTGGTCCTGACTGCTTTGTTTGGTTGCTCCCTCCAGTGAACAGGGGAGCAAACTAGCAGAATGCGGTTTACGCCACCAGCAGGGGTTTAACAATTCCTTCTATTCTCTGGATTTTATGTTAAGGTTATAACTGTCTCCAAGAAATATATATTCTTCGCATTCGGAAATCTTCTGCACCTTGCTTCTTTTTTTCTGTTTAGGAGGATCAGCCAATTCCGTCGGATAGTTAGCCTCTGTACATTGTTAAAGGCGACACTAGTTGTCCTGATGGGTTCGATTGTTCACACTACTCGCGCGCGAGTGAAATTTTTCTTTCGTCTTATTATTGCAAAAATATTTGTTGGAACAAGCATGTTGTGCCCATGTTTCGGCGTTTATTTGACTTTGGTACGGTCTTGCTCACATGATCCCCAGGAGCACTCGTACAGAGCAATACAATGCTATGCTTCCAGCTAGGGGTTCCCCAAACCACATTCGTTTCTTTCTCTATTTATCCCTCCTTCAGAATTTGGATTTAAATACGTATCTCTCGCTAGAGTCTTTCAAAGCAAGTGATATCGGCCAGTAACTTGAAACTTGTAATAGATACCCTTAACTTATTGACCTCGTTGATTTTCTCTATTTGGTGGTGTCGGATGGCTATAGTCGGGATGGGTTGAACTCTTACTGTACATTGTCCTACGGGTGCCCTGCAAGCCTCGTTTAACAGTTGACCGTTTGGTTCTGAGTCCCGTGGGGCCGCTGAATTGAATTTTATCTTCGTTTATTAATTGAATTTTCGCAACAAAGATGAATGTTCCCAGGATGTGGGTGGCCTGATTTTGTTGTGAGTGTGTTGTTTTCGCTCCATTCGTAGAAACGAGGATGTAGCAACACTAGAGAATGCCGCTGTGGTAGACCCTAGTAGGTGGGTTAAAAGGACCCCTTCGGGTATGGACTGGTTAAATAAGGTTATGACCGTTCTTAAAGCGTGAATACTCGGAGGAGCAGGAGACTTGCAAAATGTTCCCGAGATTTAACTTCTTTTTTGTCGGAGTGGCGATCGGCACTAGTGGTAGTAGGCTCCTGTACATTGTTTAACGGAGAGCCTGGGTGATAGGTCTGAATGGTTTCGAGTCCATTTCGTGGAAGTGAATTTTTTCAGGTGGGTTTAATGGGTATTGATTCAAATTCTATCGGGACGGGCAACAACTGGATGCAGGCTTGGATGCCCTCGCTCGGCCGTTTGGCTTGACTTTGGCTTGGTTTGCTGCTCTTCCCTGTACTCAGGAAAACCTATCAAAATGCTGTGTAGCCCCAGAAGTTCTATATTATACTTTATATCTGTAACCCAATTCGTTCCGGTTTATTCCCGAATAGTCTCACGTACTATATAATTAGCACAGGTAAATCGGGACATATTATTCTTTAACCGTCATGTAAGACACCACTTTCGTTCTTACACTACACGACTTCCACTCCCTTTGCTCATTCCACTAAGGATTTTATATTTGCACGGCACGAAATTACTTCATTTATCTTCTTCGTCTACTCCCTAATTTCCTACTATACATTCTGCATCATTCATTCCTTTCATCCACCATATTTTCTAAATATTTGATCAGACATTTGTTATCGCAGCTGCTCCCTCATCACCATAATTTTAACATATCAGAAACTATCATCACTTCAAATCCAGAACCTTACTCTATTTCTACGTTTACTTTCAAACCCTATCTTTTTTGAACCAACCGAACATCATCAATCTTTTCTTATGCGATGAGAAAGTCCTTACCTCAAAGAAGCTTTACTGTTAGTTGGATTTGTCGATCGCTTCAAAACATTTCCTCTGGGCAAAACCGGGTGGCTAATCATTTCTCCGCTTAATCTAATAAGGGGTTAGGAGAGGTCACCCTCTCCATTCTTTATTTATTCTAACATTACTACTTAGAAACGAAACAATACCATTCAATTACTTTGCTTACCGCTTCTTCTTTTCGCATCCCGGTCTCTACATCTTGACTTCCTTTCCGTTAACCCTTTATCCATATATATTATACTTTTACTACTCTGAAGATTTATTCCAATTTTATTTTTTAGGAACTATATATATATATTATATATTTTATATATTAATTTAGGTTCTGAAATATGGGTCTATTTATATATATACTCAATATATTTTCTATATTATTATAATTAATTTTTTAATATATTATTATATTTATGATATATATTTATAATTATTTTTATAAATTGGATAATTAAGCCTTTGATATATGTGCATTCTGGGTTACACTCCACAAGAAAAATATTTATAATTATTTTCTCCGGTCGGTCAGGCTCCGACTCCGACTATAATTTGCTAATTCTTTTTTATCTGCATACTTGCTTTGCACGATTGGTGGGCTAGAGATATGGTCTAGTTTGGCAATTATGGTTTTAATACAAAAAATACATCTTTGAAAAAACAATTTAATGAAGTTCGAATTTTACATATACTCTCTGCTGCCCAGTTTTGGCATTATGATTACGAATAAGTTTTTTCAACTATTTGAAAATGGTGTTTAGACACGTCTTTTCCTGGCAATAAACTTCTTTGGCACCTTTAAACAAAATATTTATCGGAAAACAAATTTTTAGGAATTAATACCTCCAGACATACAGGTCCGTTTCGACTAAGCGGATACGAGGTATTCAATTAGGTTTACCCTGCAACTTTTTGAACATCTGTTCAGCATACCGTCTTTCGCGGCCAAATAAAAATTCCATGAAAAATATTTCTGGAAAAATTTATAAACAGGATCCGGCCTAACTCCGGCTCCGGTTTCCGACTTCAGCTTCGGTCTCGGATTCGACTAAGGTTTTTGAACTAATTGAAAATTGTTCAGCAAGTCTTGGTTCTGCGAATTTTAACATTTTTCAAAATAAAAAATATTCCACTTCATATTTATTTATTAAGCAAGATCGGCTCCGGATCCGACTCCGGATTCTGGCTCGGATCGGGATCCGGATCCATCAACAGGTTTTCCTGCAACTATTTTTTGGAAAAAAATGTTCAGCAACATCATCATTCTTTCAACAGTAATTTCAGACCTAAAAATAGTGGTTTTAAACACAAAATTTCATACCCAGGACCGGCTCCGGGTTTCGATCCGGGTTCTCCGGATCCGTCTAAGGTTTCTGTACTAATTGAACCTATTCGGTTTAACCTATCAACGTCTTCTGGAATTTTCAGGTTAGTAACATTTTTTTAGCTGGAAGACTAAAAAAGATATTTTTTTAAAGAAATTAATAACCATAGGATTTCACGTTTGCTCGCGGCTTGTAGTTTGAGGTCTTTTCTCGTGCTTCTGTATATGATAAGGTTTCTCCTGCACTCTTTTATTTCTGAAAATTGTTCCCAAACACAATCGTTTTTACAAAAAAATCATACTACGGTTCTGAACTTCGACTCTTCGGCTCCCGACTTCCGAATAAAATAATCCAATATCCTACAATGTATTTGAAAAATTAGTTAAGACTTTACAAGTCTTCTGGATATAAATTTTCACACATCTAAAGATAATTTCCTCTTGAAAAAAATTTATACCAAGGATAGGGTACCGAATCTGGATCCGGAATCCGGGACCCCAGCTAAGGTTTTTCTGCACTTTTTGAAAATTTGTTCAGGTACGGTTTTCTGTTTAATTTTTCACGGTTCCGCTAAAAAAATCTTTGTTGAAAAAAAAAAATTATAACCTAGCTATCGCTCTGACTTCAGCTCCGGGTAATACTCCAGCTCTGCTGACTTCACTTTCAGCTCCGGATCCTGACTCAAGGTTAGGTTTCTGAATTATCTGAAAATTGTTCAGTAACGTCCTTAAGTTTTCTTTGTAATTATTTGAGAAACTTGCATTACAAAAATTATAATATTTTTTAAAAATTATATCAAACCAGGATCCGGATCGGATCCGGATTCGGAGTTGATTTGCTTTTGAGGAAATTGTTCAGTAAACACATTTTTTTTTCTTTATTACTATAATTAATTTTCTAGTTATTTGGAAAAATATCTCTCTACTTCGAAAAAATTCATACTCTGGCTCTGATCCACATCTCCGACTTGAATCCGGGCTCCCGGACTGTGGATCCGACTTTAGTAAATCCCGGTTCCTCTTAGGAATTGCTGCACTCCTTTTGAAATTGTTCGGTCAAGGCTCTTTTTCTGGCAATATTATTTTTTCAATCTAAAAACTTTATTTCTTCTTTGAAAAAATTTATACCCAAGCTCACCGTCTCCGCGGATCGGATCCGGGTAGACAATCAATTTTCATTTGACATTTTTCTCTTAAGGGGAAAATTGTTCAGTGCGTCTGCTGTATTATTATTTTTTACCTAAAAATATTTTTTGTTCTGAAAATTAGAGAATTAACAGTGTTCGGGCTCCCGGCTCCGGCTCCGGGCTAAGACTATGGTTTCCTTTTCCAGGAAAGCTCCGGATCTGACTATTGTTTTTGTCCGCTACACATATTTTATTACATTTAAATTTTCATATATTGAGCTAATTAACTCATTTAAACTTCAGCACCATGGTCTTCTTACTCCATAGCTTCCCGCCGCAGCAGGGGTTTTGGAGCGGACCACGTCATAGCACTATTATTATTCACCATTTTTTCTTTCATTAAGAACTAGGACATAAATATTTCTTGGGCTTGAAAAAAGGTCTCTCTTATTGCTCATGGTGCCCTGCGGCGGTCTGATCTGGCTCCGACTTTCGATCGGAATTTAGGCTTTGGTTAGACTTTTAGGTACAATAATCCCAGCGCGTCCGAGTTGGAGGATACTTTTAATTTAAGAATCCCGGGACACGCAAGAGAATTAACGCTTTCCCAATCTAGGGCTGTAGTATTTCTGGCTAATACACTATGTAAGTCTCTATTGTTTATTACAGTATCTTAGTTTCGCAGTGGACAGCTCGTGCCACATTATCTTGACAATAAAGGTCTATACTTTTTCTTCTTCTCATATTTTTTTTCCTATATATATTAATTATGTATTTTATTTTATTATAATAATTTTTATCCTTATCTTCATAATATTTCATTTCGAACACTCTCTCCAGCAGCAGTTCCTCTCCTAAGGAGCAACTCGGCGGGAGGTATCCAGTGCGGATGGGACCCACTGTACTCACGAGAGAAGAGTTTTTATAGAGAGGACAGTTATATATATTTGAGAATTTGACATGATGCAATGCGAAAAGAAAGCCCAGCCTTCGCCCCTTGTTTATACCAATTAGTGAGAACCGTCGCAGTCAGAAAATCCACCCTACCCTAGAGAGCTTCACGGGACCGGACGGATCCCTCACTATGGTAAATCGTCAGTGTATAGGGTTCATCCCTTGGCCCAGGTGGGCACAACCATACCCCCTCACAACCCCGCCATTCACTCCCTATTATGCACCTTATTCTTGCCTCTGCCAAAACTCACAATTTCTCTACTTCAGACATTCGTTTACGGACTCAATCTCATTTTTTCTTCTGTCTCCAGCCGGTCGTGGTCTGGATATTTTATTCCTATATTCCTTTCAGACACCATCGCATACTATACGTACATCCGCTTAGACCAAGCCACCGACTAATCATTTCAATTCCCGCTCTTTTGCACATCATGATACGCACTATACATCTCAACACTCAACTTCTGTTCTCTCGGCTCCCCGCTCCGATTTCGGAATTTCCTGAGACTCACGCTGATCTTTCCTGCCAACACCTACACAACTCTCTATATACGTTACATGATTCTCATTTTAAATCAATTCTTTTCTCACACTAGCACGCCCCTAAGATTGGTCCATCTGAATACATTGAACTTGATTCTATACTTCTTATTCAACCATAGTCCTCACTGAACTATCAATAATATCAGGGTACAACAATACCTCTCTAATGTAAGGACCCTAGGCCCACTCCAAGACTTAGTCACTTTACATTCACCAACATTTTTAATTGCACCAGCCGACCTTCCTGCCTTCACAACTTTCCTACTTACACTCTGCAGGCATCATCCGTTCCTTCTCATCAAATTTACCCTAAATATTTAAACTCAAACACCTGTTCCAGCTGCTCACTTCCAGCTGTTCAGCATCTAACATAACTTCACACCGTGGCGACTGGTCCCACTCACAACCATAAAACCTTACTCTTATCGGACGGTTTAGCTGTCAAACCCCGTCCTTTTTACAACCCCATGCCAAATTTCTCTAACCTGAATCCTCTCAAACTCTCTTCAATCATCGCCACACAAACCAAATCATTCCGCATATAAAAGGTAGGGCAGCCCCCACTCATTCTCCATTCTCATCATTCTAACACCATTTCCTGCACTCCCCACCTCTTGTCACCCCTACCTTTTAATTCTTTCATAACCTACCTACATTCTCATTATTACTCTCATTGATATAGAGAATTTAATCTGAGCATAACACAAGCCCTTAGGCCTTTGCCCGCGAGTCTTAATACTAATCCGCGCCCAACTTCACTTTTGGACGCATTTATTCGTTACATCACGCCTCACGTATCGTTAAACATACTTTTGATTCCATTCAAAGCCTACCACGAACACCATATAACTCACTAACACCTGCCATAGGCTTCCCTATTACCTATCATACGCCTGTTGCAATCCATAAAAACCTAAATAGAATTATTCTTCTTCTCCTCATTTTCTCAATCATTCGTTGTTTTATATTGAAGAGCTTACTGGCGATCGCACGTATCTCGGCTCCGATACCACTCCAAACTCTACCCTTGCTTTTCTTTGGCTCCGGTTGCATACCAAGGTCTATGCCTGTCCTTTAGTTCACTGTCGCATTTACGCTCACGCTCTGTTTTCCAGCCAAAATACCTTGGCATATAATCTTTCCCTTAACAACACTCGATAAACTAATTTCCCCCTATAATTTCTACAGTTTCCCTTTATTTAACTATTTCCTCTTTTATTATTTTAAGGGTTTAACTATCTTGTCGCTTTCTTCCATTTCCTCTTACACTTATTCAATTTCGATATCAAGGAACTTATACCTCTCTTCCTATTCAACGTCTTATTGACTCATCGGCTTACACAACTCTCGCGATCAGAGTTCGTTAATTTCAATCCGCAACGCCCTCCGCGAGTTTTCGGCTTCTCGCGTGCGAACCTTCTTTGATACCAGTCTCTACTTTCGTTTCAGCTTCAGCCTACCAGGTTTATCGCGCATTTCTCGAAATCACTCGGTTGCATATTGACTCATTCTTTTGACTTGTCTACCAGTGGGGTAACCCATTTACCTCCTCCTTGCTATGAACCTCACCCCAAAATAACTTATTGCAGTCCTCTCTTACTTAGGGCAATCATATCTATTTTTCAATACCCAGCCCACATCACTTAAGCGAGCCTTCCATACATTCTATGGCTCGGTCTGATGGGAAAATTAACATTGACTTTGGTTCTTCGAGAGTTTTGGTTTGCTTCGTTACACACTCGAATCCGGTCAGAGGATTCCGGTTTAACTTCAGGTTATCAGGAGAGGTCAACTCGAGTATTTTTCTGCTTTTTTGCTTTGAGGCAGGGGTTTCCGGCCCTTTTATTTCCAATTCTAACCTTTTCGTGTTCTTTCCACGATGATGTCTTTCCTACCTCTTCCGTTGCTATACATCCCCATTTTCTATCCTCTCCTCTTTATTCTTTACGTCAAGGATCATAATAAAAACTGTTTCACTAGTTTACCGCCCTCTTTTTCCTGCCTTCCCGGCTTACGTTATGGCACCCGGTGTCTTTTAGTGAAGTTACTTCGTTTTTTCCTCCTTACAGTTAGCTAGGTTTGGCTTTCCAGGTCCCTCTACATCTTTCTTTTGGAAACGGCTTCATCATTTGGGCGGGTTTGGTACATTCAACATCCATCTATTTGCTGAGTATTTTTATTTCGCTGGATGTATCGAGCTAAGAAGCGGTTGGCATGTTTACATTATAATGCAACCATATAATGAACATATTCTTAGATTCCTATCTTTACAATGTATTATATACTAATTCCATACTTCCTAAATGTAATTACACAGACTTTCTATCTTGTTATTTGCCTTTGAAACATGGACATTTGGCTGAGACATTTGTTTTTGCTTTCATTTGATAGCTCGGAGAATTATTGTATCATTTTTCAGACTTTCGACACATTCAAGTGATTTATTCATCTCTTTAGCAGGGAACAGGTTATCTTTTGACTATCTACATAATACACACCTATATTGCATCCATTTAAGTTGGTTCACTTTATAATTATAATTAACTCTTCACTATTTAATATTTCCGTGACTTTCCTTTACGCGATAGAATCATCCGTCTTATCGATAAAATTTGCCTATCTTTAATTTTTCATTTGAATGATCATTGCTTGGAAGGACATTATGATCCAAAATCCCGAGTGTAATATCTCTCTATTGTGCCGTCTTGAATTTTAACTCTCAAACTACATTACTTCAGATATAAATCATACTTCTCACCACTGTGTTACTAAATATCAATTTCAATTCTTGACTATCTGTTTGATTACCGTATCTTTTTATCTACACATCTCTAGTAGTCTTAATGGTAAGTCTCTGTAATTCAAAGGATAAGGATAAAAATATGATGACACAAAAATAGATCACCTGTAGGACGTGGAAATCAATCACCAATAATATTAGTAGCATTCTCATTTTCTTCTCAACCCCAAATGCACATGTCCAAAACCAACTGTTATACCAACCCTCTTTTGATCACCTATCCAACCATTCAGGGTCCCAAACACTAAATCAATCTAGAAGCTCCATACTCGCTACCCCATTTCAAAACATAACAATTCAGATTATCCCAAAAAATCGTACATTCTCTTCAACGTTTCCCTAAGATAGACCAATAAATCTTCACAACCACACATAACCTTGACCTTTTCCAAAACTTAATCATATTAACCATTTTAAGGACTCACACACACAAAGTCTACCATAGCTTTTGCTGGTACCACAAGTCACTCATTGTCAATTGGTGCAACTCCTATTCCACACCCACCAACACACGGACGATGTTCACAACAAAAGGGGTCTAGTTTTGGTCTCTTAAGCCCTAAGGCTAGGGTATATTTCACTTCGTAGAGTCTCTACAGTTCTTTATGGTTCTCTCACAGGTAGTGATAATCGAAAGATTGTTTGGACAATAAAATACAAATAGATGAAGCGAGTGGCCAATCACCTCTTCCCGCTGAATTCTTCTTCTTCTTTCGCCCGCCTTCAAGCCCCAGTTTTGTATTTGCCGCTTCTGAGAGATCTTGCAACCAATTCATTGGCAAATAACGATAGCGAGAAAGAAATCTTTTAGGTGATTGAACGTTCTTCGATTTCGTAAGGAATTCCTTCGACCACATCTCTCCCTCGAAAAGATATTAGCAGAATATAGGCGGCGGGTTGTTCGTGACCGGAATTCATACAAACCATACCATACACAATTATTATTATTTATTATTTCCATCAGTCTCGGGGAATCTTGCCATGACATTGATTATTTTTTAACACCTTCTGTCCATTGCTATCCAGCGAATCTTCCGAGACCACAACATATATGATTTCTGACATTTTAAGATCATGGATTTCCGCATTAGCACTCCTTACTTGTAATTCTACATGATTAGCATTTACGTTGTGTTATTATTTACGAACATTATTATCTTATTTATATAATAGGATTTTATTATTATATTGAGTTAGGTGTATTTTTGAATAATAATATATATATTGGACAAATCTTTTGTACATATATTAGGCCAAGGCTATTAATATTATCCACTATAATTAGTTTCTAGTATTATGTTAAATGTTATCATATTATGGAACTGATGTTAGTGGCACTGGACATATTCATTTGGGTTCATTCTCCAACAAGGTGAAAGGCAGTTTTATATTTCAGATCCGTCCCACTCGGTCCTTAAAACGCACGTGTATTTCGTAAAGTAGGTTTAATGAATTTTGGGGACCTCGAATATTTAGTGGCTGGCGGATTGCAGCATTAGTGAGTATTTTTCTATGAATAGGGTAGACTCCATTTTTAATTATTTTATTGTTTTCCCTGGAATCTTGCTCCTCGATATGCGCGCATACGGCCCGAGAAGTGAACTAATTAGGACAGGATAACACAAATTGGGAGGGAGATATAATAATATTCCAAACCTGCCTGGGTAACAGGATATGTGCCCGGTATATATATGTAATTCGTCGTGGATACTAACTTTGGTAAGGATATGGGTGTCATTATATATGTTCTTAACTTTTAGGATTTCGAGATTTTCGATAAGTAACGTCTTGGGATTGTTTCGTATCTTATAGCAGTCGACAACTTCATTGCTCAACATATAGGCAGTAATAATATATAGGTATGGGTGATTAAGTGGGTGATAATAAATTGTCTTACTAGTGTTCTGGATTTTGTGTGGCTTCATATAAGAATGTAAACATAATGTGTATACTGTTTTTAGACAATTGCAGTCAGATTTGAGCCGTAATGGTTAAGTCAGTGTCAGCTTGAAGACGCACATTAATTGGGACAGCGGCACACATTTGAATGAAATTGTAAATTCTGAGGCAGGCATAAATGTCACATTAGCTTACCGGGTTGAAATGATCAAGAATGGAGGCGGAGATGGTGATTTGAATTTGGATGATGTTGTGTAACAAACACGTTTTAGGAGGGTTATAGTCTCAAGAGGGAGTTGTGAGGACCGTAGCAGTAACAGTACATGGTCCGTTGTGAACTTATAATATTATGGATAGGGTATTAAGGATTAGGTATTAGTATTAAGTTTCCACTTCTGATTTTTATTTCTCTAAATTTATTATGAGCCATCCCGATTTCTCCTTATGTTTTAGTTTGTCTTCGTCTATTCAGGAACTAGACTATATTGACTGCGGGCTTTATTTTGGATTTCAAGTATAGAGTTATTGTTGTTCGAGTTACTGAAGGACTGGTTGGATTCAGAAGAACCACCAGGTAGCTATTTCTTAAAAAGTCTCCAGTATAAAATGAGATAGTTCTTTCTGTCAGGTGCAGTGAGAGAGTTTATTGATCACTTTTGCTTTAAGGTTTTTATTTGGATCTTAGCTATCGCGTTTATGCAGCAGTCGACTTAAATTTATATGTTGCACCTGACCACCTCTTTTCATGTGGCATTGTGGTGTTATTGTTGCACTCATTAACTACTGGTTGTTTCGTTAGTAGGCAGTGCTCATTGGAATGGAATTTATCAGATCAGAGTTATGTGCATTGACGACTTAGTGCCAAAGCGTGTGAAGTAGATACAATTGGATCCTATGCACTAAACGAGCTTTGTCTTATCATTTTCTGAGATACCGTAGGCGGAGTTGAGGCAGGGATTCCGGGGCACTTTTTATTGGTTCTCCTTTTGGTTATTGATTGTAATACATTTGTTCCGAGGTGTCACTAGATTTTTTTTTACACCGGATTTTATGGCGTCCGTTAATAAAACGAAGTCATTGCGTTCATGTAAGTTGTCAATGGGCAGCGGTGTGGCAAGGGAAAGCTGCTACACTCACCTCGACATGCACCGTGCATTGAAGAAACCGCTGGAAGGAGTTGGAGGGGTGCCATGCTTTATTCTGTATGCGGGATTGATGTTCGTTTCTGTCTCTAGGTTTGTGGTGTAAAGTGATTTAACTCTCATGCAGAGGTTGACGTGTTGATCGATATGAGGTGCGAGAGTGTCTGGTTAATTAGTTTACCTAGAGGGTAATTTTTCCGAGAATGTTTTGTTACCCGTAACAAAGCGCTAAGGGGCATGCCTACGTCAATCGAGTAAGGAATACACCGCAATACCCCATCAAGAGTTCCAGTTATTGGCCTACGCTCGGGTGTGTGTGCCGTTGTGGGTCCTTTGCTCTTTGCTTCTCTTGCTTCTTGCTTCAGGTCTTGTTTTACCTCCACATTTTCATGTTTGCACTCCTATGTATAGTCATCACACCCTCCAGCGCCCTCGCTGTCATCTTGAAACTATGATTCTAATTTGGTATTCAAAGTACATTTGCAGTAATATTTTGGGCTTAATCATATACTAAAATTTCTTTTATACAAGATTAGATAAGAAATATATGCTAACATAACAAGTTTTTCACATTAATAAACTTATTTAGGCAATCATCTAACTATGAAAATACTAAGCACAAGACAGATGACAGGCCTTTAAAGCCTGATAACGGTCGTTATCAAAGTTCCACCATAAACAGTAAGTAACCCAACATAGATAACAAAGACGTACGGGTTGTCCTATTCACACTTTTGTCAGCATAATCTCTTATCATATTGCAGACGTTAAAACCTTTCACTGCCTTGCTTCAATTGCAAAAATTTTATTATCAGCAAATCTAAATGGCACTTGTAATAATGTATGCCATGTACTTTACACACCACCATCTACGTTGGTATTCCGAGGAGTCCGGATTCATAGTTGAAAAGTTACAGCTAACATGATGATTATGGGTAATCATGAAAGACTTAAAACAATTGAAGTGAATGTTCAGAACAAGATCTTGATTCAAAATTTATTCTAACTAGCCCGCTTAATAATTACTAGTTGGTGATAAAGGAACGGAGATGATAGAAAAGTTGTGCTAATACGATACTAATTTTATCTGTTTGTGGAGGTGAATGCTAAAAAGTGTAGCACGAACTCTAACAACGCTTACTGAAGTTAGGTGGTGCAACGTAGGACTTTGAATTGAATTCTGAGAACACGACATAACTTTCTTTAATTTTACTTGTGAGTAAGGTAGAGGTGGAGGAGTAGATCGACTATGTAAGTTCCTGCAAAGGAGTCTGTGGGAGTTTTTGAATACAGGAGGCATAATTTTTTTATACCAATAGACAGAGTTGTCACAGTACATTCTTGATTAATCAGTTCAATAAAACTCGGCTTAAATCATAGTTCATTCAGAACTGGGGCTGTTAATGGACATTTTGAACGCTAGACATGAATTAAATATGAGGGAATAAGACACCCACGTATTAGACACTCGATGTATTTCAATTGTGCCTGATCTTATAACATTTGAGGTTACACTGAGAGGGACCTATAAACCGGTCCACACATGAAAGCTGTATACACAGCTCATCGAAGATTTGTTGGCCTTCACAGTATGTGGTTACACGAACAAGGGATTGGAAGTTTTGACAGTTTCGGTTTGGGTTACCAGTTCAGGATGATTGATATGATTGTAGAGAGATGCTTGGGAATCGGGTCTGACCTCTGGGAGACCAAAAAAAAAAGTAGAAAGTCGGTAAACGAATGTCTGGAGGAGAGAAAGAGGATTGGCAGAGGCGAGAAATGAAAGGTGCATAATAGGAGTGGAATGCGGTTTTGTGAGGGGGCATGGGTGTGGTGCTCCACCTGGGCCAGGGGATGCCCTACAACTTGACGATATACTCCCATAGTGAAGATACCGGTCGCGGTTCCGGAAGGCTCTAGTGGTGATTTTCTGACTGCGACGAATTCCCACTAATAGGTATAAAACAGAGTTGGCGGTAAGGCTGGGCTTTATTTTGTGACTTGTCATATCTCTAACTACTTCTCTTTCGAGGCAATGCAACGCACCTTACCCCTGCCCTTGGGGGGGGGGGAAAGGGAAATAATGTTGATGGAGATATATATATATAATATTAAATATATATAATATATAATATATATATATATATATATATATATATATTTATATATAAGGAGATCCAATAACCAATTGTCAATGGGCAATTCGCTATCTTATTCTGGTGTTGTTTTTTCTGGAAATGTTTTTTTATAATACAGTCTGGAATGGTTTCCATTTCTGATGCCAGGCTGTGAATACTTTATATTATTTATATATGTCTTCAGCAGTTATTTGAAAACCTTATAACCATGTATAGATAACAATAGTCCCAGTTTTTCCTTTTTTTTAGTACATCTTGTTATGATTTTTTGTATAATATAATATAAACTTAATGATAAACATAGCACCAGGAGCACAAATGATACCAAAGAGATAATTGTGCTAAACAGTTATATACACAAGAAGTGATAAGCCTTTCTAGCTGTCTCAGAGGTCAGTGCTGCAAATTTATTTGATTTTATTAATTAATAACTGTAAGAATTGTAATAATGTACAGATAGTAAACTTAACTCTTATTACAGTTTACTATCTTGTTGCTTGCTGGAAGGCCGTTGACATCATTAATCTCCATTTAAGAAAGACCCCTCTTGGATATATCAGGGTATGTTTCTTGATAGAATAAATATATGTGACTTCATTTAACTGTCAAATATGTAAATATAAATTATGGTCCAAATACCAATCATTGTTTATATTTGACAGGGTTCTGATGTTGGGATTCATCCTGAATCCTTCAACATTCTGATATTGGGATTCATCCTGAATCCTTCAACATTCTAATACGGGGATTCATCCTGAATCT
>JABUQX010044710.1:102500-105000 GCA_015478945.1 Trachelipus rathkii
TAACAAAAAAAAATAGAAAGGGTTAAAAGCCATTTAGAGAAATGTAGAAGTTCAGGATAAATAGAAAGATTCTTTTCAACGTTTGGGATCATTTGGAGCAAAATAAGAAATAGATTGGGAAGAGAAAAGGCTGAAATGCTTGTAAGAATTTACAGGCACTCGAGATCAAAAAATAATACTGATTCAGAGTATTGATACATAGTATTCCATTACATTTTTATCTGAAAAACATACATTCAAGTATTTATTTACTTTGTTTAAAATTTAAGATTAAATTATGAAATTGCAAAAAAAAAAATTTTATTATCTTGATAAACTATCAGAGGAAAGACTAAGGATAATGTGGCCTTTGATTTTGTTTTTTGTTTTTTTTTTGTTTTTGTTTTTTTGGATTTGGGGGGGATGATTGGGTGCAAATCTTGAATTATATATATTTACCTTCAGTTCAAAAGTGGACTAAATATTCAGATTTTTAATGCATAGATTATAAAATAAAAATTTTTTTATCTTCATTATACTGGCTAGGAAACCCATGGTTACTATGGTCTTCCATTTACATTGATTTAAAATTCAAAATTAGAAGTTAGAGAACAAAAACCCAAGAAGTTGGGTTTTTGGTGGGTTTTTGCTCTTGGGTTTTTGGGTGGGCTTTTGGGTGGGTTTTTGGGTTTGGGTTTTTGGGTGCCAACCCTGATATATATACTATATATAAATATATATATATATATATATATATATATATATATATATATATATATATATATATATATATATATATATATATATATATATATATATATAAAAGTATATATAATATATATTATATCTATAATAATTATATTATAAATAATATAGAAATCTATAGATATTTAAAGAATAATATATATATATATATACTATAATATTATATATATATATAATAATTTATATATATATATATATATATATATATATATATATATATATATATAATATATATATAAATATACAAATATATAATATGATAAATACTTTAAATATAAATACACAATACAAAAACTCAAATAATAAATATATATAAATATATATTATAATATTCGAATTAAAAAATCAATCCTTAAGTAATGATTTTTCCCGGGGAGGGGACCTTTGTAGTACGTATAGTACTTTTAATTCGAAATGTATTCCATCCTTTTAATTAGATTCCATCATTTTAAATTGGATTCAAAAATACGTTCATACACGTTTTATTTGAAATAAAGTCGATCGAAAAGTCGCTTAGAAACAAATACTTCCAGCCTTTCTCTGCCCGTAAGACGACGCAATAGAATTCTTGTACGGCCTTGTATTGCCTGCGTTGGAGGGTTGACTCATTCGCAATCTTACAAGGGCGTCTCAGTTGCTTCTTGCTTGGTAAACTGTAGAGAATTGATAGTGAAACGCTTGTGTGAGAATAATGGTTCTTTTAACCTTTTCTACCTGTCATTATATTATTATATATATATATATTATATAAGTATATATATATATATATATATATATATCATTATATAGTTAATATATATATATATATAATATATATATATATATATATATATATATTATACTATATATAATATATCAAAAAATTCCTCGCTGTGTTGAATGTCCAGTTTACTTTAGCTTGAAATTAATAAAATATGTGAATCACATATCGACCAATCCACTCAACCCATATATATATATTATAGTATATATATATATATATAGTATATATATATATATATATAAATAATATATATTATAATATAATATATATATAGTATATATATATATATTACATATTTAAAAGAATGTAATTATGTTTATAATTATATTCTTCCGGTATGCTTATAATTATAATTTACAGAGTTATAAACATTTTATATCTTAAGTAAAGGAGTCAACTCCACAATTGAAGCGAAGCTAAAACATTTATAATTATGGCATTTGTAAATGGCCTATAAGAGGTACGTGTAAAATGTGAATATTCTTTTCAGTGTATCATTAATATGTATCCTTCTAATTAACCATTATGTAATTAAAATATGAAACATGATCTATTATATAATTAGATGGAATAAGCCATCATGTAAAATATGTTTTTGAGTATTATTTTTATGTTCATGAATGCTAACCATGCAACCACATGCCATTTACGCAAATATGTATTTAATTAGTAATTATTAATACCTTCATTAATTCCAGCAATTATATTTTATTGTGTACTTTTCTTATCAAAAGTTTATTATCCCTTAGGTGTTTTTTATATGGATCTTGTTTTGTACCTTGTATGGTACCTGTGTGATTTGAGTTTGTCTATTAAAAGTCCCACATTGGGCGAAAATAAAGTATTGCTAGAAGACTTACTTCAATGCCCTTCTAGCCATAGATAGTAATAAGAGGTCAAGAATATATTACTATAAAGTGGCTCTACTTGCGACGGATTCCGAATCGTTCTTTTGAGATGACAAATTCAGATAGCATGTCCGTGCCCTGGCCC
>JABUQX010044710.1:110000-117500 GCA_015478945.1 Trachelipus rathkii
AAGGAAGATAGAGAGGTAGACGTTCCGATCTTTGCCGATCCACTCGGAATTTATTTGGTTAGAGAATTTTCTGATGGGAATCTTAAAAGAATAAGAGAGACCTCAAGAAAAAGGAGGAGCAGTTACCCCAGGCCCGAGGGCCTAGAGGGGGGAGAACCAAGGATTCGAACCAAATTTTCGCTAAACCACCCGCATGTGCTGCGGATAAGCATCTTTTTCGTAGGGAGGCCGCCTTGCCAGTTAAAAACACACGCAACGCGGATAAGCATCTTTCGCATAGAGAGGCCGCCTGGTCAGTTAATACTAATAACGCACACGCCGCGGTTGAACCTCGTTCCTATCGGAAGGTCGATCTGTCTGTTTCCCAAGGGGGAAAGACAGCCTCGTTAGCGCGAAATTCGCCTAGGCAGCAAGTGCCTAAACACGGAAAAAGAGATAGGGAAATTGCCTTGAACGGAAAAGCTCAAGTGGAAACAGACAAGGTGAATAGGAGGGACAGGGCGGGGAACACAGCTGATCCCCCCTCAACTCATCCCCAGCCGCTGATTCCAGAGGGGCCCAGCCAAACTCAAGCACACTCCCTCAGATTTGGAAGAAAATTTGGGCAAATCCGAAGAATTGGAAGTTTTGGAGAACAATGACCATGGAGGAGATGGTTATTTGATGAGATGAAGAATTTAGTGAAATTTGAAGGTAATGAAAGATTGTTTTTGCCTAGTCCAATCATGCGGATAATCTAACTCCGACCGGAAACCTCAAGAGGATTTCGAACTTTAGCGAATGTGCATAATGACACCAGCTTTCACGAAAGGACCCTTGTACGTGGCAAATACAATTAGTCCAGTGAGGGATAATACAGTTATCCTCAGTTATATAAATTTGAGTGACAAATCCTTTTATCTGAATAAAGGTGTGAATCTAGGAGAAGGGTATCCGATTATTAGCGAACCAATCAAGAGAGGCACAGACGGAAAAGGACACCAGAGAACAGTTTCTGCGAATGTAGCTACCTGCTCAAAAGGTCTTACGAAGACAGAGTTAAGGCGAGTATACAAAGAAATCATTGAAGAGAAGATGTCAAAAGAAGATGCGGAGAATTGTCTTCTCGAAAAGCCAGAGTATCTGGAGGAATTGCTAGAGCTCCTCATGGACTACCATGACGTATTGGCACTAGATGATGATGCTGTCCCAGTCTGTCCGCTTCAGAAATTCAAGATTGAGCTGTTACCTGATGCCCCTAAGGTCATCTTTCGTAAACAGTACCGATTACCGCACAGATATTTGCAGGACATCGATGATTTCACCGATTCCGCGCTGAAGAAGGGTTACATCAAAGCCTGTTATAGCCCCCACTCGTCCCCGTTACTGGTGGTGGCTAAAAAGAACAGTTCAAAGCCTAGAGTGTGTCTGGATTACAGGTACCTCAACTCCCATAGCATTCAGGATGTGTTTCCTCTGCCTTCGATCGACGAGATTTTTACGTCCCTAGGGGGTAATACCGTGTTTACATCCGTAGATTTATTGGACGCGTATAACGCCTTAGAGATAGAGGAGGAGACACAAAAGCTGATGGCATTTAGGACAAGGAAGGGCCTTTGGTGTCCCACTCGTTTGATGTTCGGCCACAAGAACGCCCCAAGTGTCTATGCTCGTACAATGACCATGGCCTTAAACCATCTTTTAGGACCTGTAGCACAAGTCTATCTAGACGACGTATTGATCCTGGGCAGGGACGTGGCGGAACACTTCGAAAATTTGAGAAAAGTGCTCGCTGCTTTCAGAGAAAATAAGCTGAGAATAAAATTATCAAAGTGTAGTTTCCTACAATCAGCCGTTTTGTACCTGGGATTCAAGATAGGAAGGAATGGAATTAGCCCAGATCCGGCCAAAGTAGAAACAATGAAGAGTTTCGTCCCTCCTACAAATGTGAAGGAGACACAGAGTTTGCTTGGGTTCTTCTCTTATTTTCGCTTCCTCATAAAGGACTTCGCCGCGGTAGCACAACCTTTGTATGATTTGATAAAGAAAGATGTCCCTTTCCTCTGGACGAAAAAACAACAACAAGCTTTCGACACTTTGAAAGAGAAATTAGTGGTGCAGCCACAACTAACTTTCCCTGATTACAGCAAGGAATTCTTCGTGAACACAGATGCCAGTAATTACGGAATAGGAGGAGTGTTGTACCAACTGACAGAAGTAGGAAAAGAGAAACCACTCTCTTTCGTGTCCCGGGTACTCAGGGGCAGTGAGTTAAACTATGATACGATCGAAAAGGAGTGTTTAGCCGTGGTGTTCTGCTTGCAAAAGTTTAGGAACACCATCTTCGGCTACAAGGTCACTATCATCACCGACAACCAACCTCTCTGCTTTATTTTTAGAAATAAGCAGCAGACCGGCCGTTTAGCTCGATGGAATCTCTTAGTAAACAGTTTCTCACCCACCATAGTGTATAAAAGAGGAAAGAATAATGTTGCCCCAGACTATCTGAGTAGGCATCCGGCATCTAATGTGTTCCTGGTCAAAGAAATAGCGAAAACAGAGAAAACAGAGAAAGCAGAGAGAGCAGAAACAAAAGAAAAGTTCCCGCGAATCGATTTCGCGTTGAGTCGGGAAAATTTCATCAAAGAACAACAGAAATGTCCCCGTGTAGGAAAATTGGTAAAATGGGCCGAAGAGAATCCCAATACACACCCACACATCTTAATAAAAGGCATCTTACACTACGCTGTGGAAGCAAAACCTTATCTTGTACATGTTCCGGATAGTATGATTTACAGTGTGATAGACCAGTGCCACGCTTCACTAGCTGGTGGACACGGTGGTCAACAAAGAACTGAAAAGAGAGTAGAGGAGAAATACCATTTCCCTGGTGTTCAAAAGTTAGTTAAGGAATACTGTAGTCAATGTGTGTCGTGCGCCAGAACTAAGGGTCCTAGACCCCCTGTCGCAGAGATTAATAGATGGCCATTGCCGTACACACCTTTCTCACGCGTTCATGTTGACAGTATTGGGAAATTGCCTTCTTGTACAGGATCAGGAGCCAAATACATCTTAGTATTTCGCGATGTTCTAACACGGTATGTTGAATTAGTGCCTTGCAAGACTAGAACGAGTGAAGAATGTGCCAGAGCATTGCAAGAGAGGGTCATATGTAGACATAGCGCCCCTCAACTGTTGGTCTCTGATAATGCTTTGGAATTTACGAGCCAGGTATTTAAGGACTTATGTAAGGCGTGGAGAATAAAGAAGGTGGAAATTTTGCCTTACAAACCATCCCAAAATGGTGTTGTGGAGAGAATAAATGCTGATATTGAATCTTTCTTGCGGCACTACGTGAATGCAAATCACCGAGATTGGGATAAATACCTGAGCTTTGCCCAAATCGCTATCAATTCCGCGTATAATCGATCTATAGGGTCTTCACCCCACTTCCTTTTGCATGGATATATAAAAAGGCTCCCTTACGAGATGCCTGATTATGTATCACCCTTTGTGAATAAGTCTGAGAAAATGAGATTCATTTCGGACGAAGTAGATACGATAGTAGAGAGGATCGATTATATAAGAGATTTGGCAAGAGAGAAGTTAGAAGCGGAAACCACAAAAACTTTGGAGCAACAACATAAAAGGGCCAAACAAAGAGAGTTCAAAATAGGTGATTACGTGTTCGTTAGAGCAGTAAAAAAGCCTGAGCAAAGTTCGAAGTTAATGCATCAAGTTTGACGGACCATATATTGTCCAATGTTTGAGAGGACCAAATAAACTGATGGTATATTGTTTAGATTCAGGCCGAACCTTCCCAGTCCATGTGGATAATGCCAAGGTGATCCCAGCAGAAAAGTTCACCGAGTCACATTTTGACTTTATGAATGATGAAGTTTGGGATCCCCACGCGGTGGAAGAAATGTTGAGCTCCAAAGAACAAAAAAGGGAAAGAATTGAGGAAAGACAACAGAGAAGTGATCCAAGAGTCCCTTCTGAGAGAGAAGAAGAAAGAGGAGAAGAGGAGGAAGAGGACGAAGAAGTAGAAGAAGACGAAGAAATAGAAGAAGTAGATGAAATGGAAAACCTTCTCCTCCCACAGATCAAATGTCTTCCCAATATTCTTTCCAAATTCCCATAACGCCACAAATTCAGTATGGACACAGCTACTTTCCAACTCCCCATCCCCCACAATCTCAGCAAGAATACTACCACTCTTACTCCATCCCACCATCTCAGACGGTACCGAGTAGTACTCATCCCTGGAGCCATCCGATTCCCGTACAACAACCGACCCCGGTGGAACCCGTAAGAGAAAGTAAACCCGTGGAAGAAAGAAGATTTAGCAATGAGATTGTAGAAAGAAGAAGATACAGCGATGTAGTCGTCGGAAGAGCGCGTCCAGACAGTGAATTTAAGTGTTCCACTCCAAAAATTGACTTCCCAAAAACTCCCTCCAACCCTGCGGTTCGGAGAAAAGAGTTTAGACCATCTTTATCCCCTATTCAACAAGAGATTTCCCTAGAAAACCCTGTTCAAGAAATTTCTCAGGAGCCACCAGCACACGAAGGTGAGGTGTATGGAGCCTATGGTGGAGCCCCTCCAAGAACAAATTCCCCTGTGAAATCTCCAATTTCCCCAGTAAAAGATGGCCACTATCCCATTCCCCCGGTCGTAGATTCATCTCCTAAGGATTTCATCCCAGACAACAGAAAACAGGACCCTTCTTATCGGCCCCATAATCTGTTTACTGGTCCTAGAGATTCTACACCCCGAGTTACCCGAAGTCAAACAAGGATGAAGGAACAAGCTTTACAGCAACAGCCCGAGGCAAGTGACAACACGGAGACTACAGCGAAGACTCCTGTCCAGCCTCCACCTGTCAAATTGGATTTGAACACAACAGTCCGAGGAGGGAAAGCTTGGTATTTGCCTCCTGGTTACTAGTTCATCCCAATTTTGTATATACTTTGTATATTCCTAGATTTAAGAGAAAATTCTTATAGTTTGTAGAATGAATTCTTCTTATTCTGTTAGTCTAAGAAGGATACCTTAATTTTAAGAATATGATGAAAGTACATTTCGCTTCGCGTCTGTACAAAATTTTTTTTTAGTTAAGAAAAAACATAGTGGATTAAGAAAACCCTTAGACTGGATTAGACGACGATCGTCATAAATTTAAGAAAATTAGCTTGGATTAGTATATATTCTTAAAAATTTAAGGAAATTAGTCGGGATTAATACATATTCATAAGAACTCTAATCTTAGAATTTAGATATAACTTTGATAGATCTTAGAATAGATTAATTCAACACTAGTTTTTACTCATTTTTATATAAAAAGAAACCTTTTAAAAATATGTTTCACTCTCAGAACAAGGGGGGGGACAGCAATTTTTAATACAAAAAATAAAATACAAAATAGAAAATCCAAAAAACTTTTCATTAAGGAAAAACAAAAATAAGTAAAAGTAAGTTAAGTAATATAAAAACTAAAATTAGTAATTAAGCCAACTAAAATAAAAACTAAAATTAGTAAGTCAAGTAACATAAGTACTAAATAGTATATAACGTTGAGTTTAAAAACTCTTACATTTAGATTTTAAGTCAACTAACTCGATTATAGTTAAGAAATCATTTAGTTTAGTTAATAAAACGCGAACGCTTTAACTAACCAATTAATTTTAAAATGTTATTAAACATAATTAGGCGACCTTTAAATATATCAAAACCAAGAAAAGTATAAAGTATAAATATTTCAGAAATGAATTTCGGAATACCAGCTTTGTTGCTACTCCTCATCGTATCAACATGCCAAAGCAACCTCATAAATGAAAAAGAAGAAACAAAGATTCTACCTGGTTTAGTTCTATATCGTACAGGAGAAGTCAACTTCATAGAAGGATACCTCGATCTAGTTATCTCCTTAGAATGTCCTTCAGACATTAAAGAAACTATCATCAAGACGACTAAACTGGTAACCAACGTCAAAGAATCATTTCTACCATCGTTCGAAATCATGTTTCTAAATGTTTCAACACATCAAAGGGCTCACCAATGGGAATTCAAGCTAATGACCATCCGAGTAAAAGTGTTAGCCCAGAAATTGAACGAAGTAAGTGAATTGCCTTGGATCTCTGCAAGATCAAAAAGGAAGCGAGCCGCTTTTGAATTTGGAGGAGACGTCCTCAACATTCTCTTTGGCACTGCTACCGATAAACAGGTAAAACTACTTCGAAAAAAGATCAACATCTTAGGTAATTATGCCTCTACCTCAAACTTATTGATTACTGAATTAAAGGAACAATTGAAAGCGAATACTCGTACTTTAATAAATTTTAGGGATAGCTTACAAAAATTAATAGAGTTTCAAAGTAGCTTAAGTGCAACGCACAATATAATAAACCAGATGGGCAGTATCCGGGCGTTAATAAATCTAATTGAACAAACAGTTCATAACATACATCAAATCCACCAATTAGTGATAAATTCACTCCAACTCGCAAAAAACAAAATAACAAACTCACAACTTTTTTCTCCCATCTTCCTATTGCCTTTTGTACTAGAAATGAACAAAGAAACTAAACTTCACACAGTCATTCCTCTAGAAACAAAAACATATCAAACTTTCTGACTATTCTTGGACATCCAATCTGCAACTAGCCCCTATGAACTAATCACCTTAATTCCTTTTATCTCAATAGAGAAATTCGTTTCCTACAAACTAATACCTTTTCCTACCCACCTTCCTTTAAATAAATCACTAGTTCGAGTCATGTACAACGACCCAAATAGTTACTTCTTTGTAAATTACGGTAATCGGAAATACACTTACCTTAAAGAATCAGCCCATGATCTTTGTAGACATTTAGGCCAACTAGCAGTTTGCCCCCAGTCCCAAGTGTTTGCTTCCATTGATGATCAATCTTGTTTACTATCTTTAATCTTGAATTTCACTAATGACTTTTCACATTGCCCTATTGCAGAATATAAGTCTATAGAACCTTATACTGTCGCTTTAGGACACTTCACCCTTATCTCTTTTTCAGAAAAAACTAGGGCTTCGATTGCATGTGAGAAACCCAATTCTATCCAGCATGTCTATGACTATGTCTTTACTATTCCTCACGGATGTGCTTTCATCTCTTCTAAGTTTCAGTTTAAGAATCCTATTCACCTTGAAAAGAACATAACCCTTTCTTCCTTAATTTCTTATTCTGATCACGTTTTATTCAACTTCTTATCTCACGTTGCTTTACCTAACATTTCCTCTGTTTTGTTCCCTAAGTTTCAAACCCTAAAAGAAATTCATTGGAACCAAAGACTAGATCAATTAAATCAAACAATGCACCCTTTTACACCGTATTTTCCCCAGATAAAATTCATTCCATACATTGGAGGAGGAACTTCTGGCACGATCTTTTTCCTCATAGTTCTTGTCATTGCATATTTCGTTTGGACTAAAAGAGTATTTCTTTGCAATATGTGCATGCCCAAAGTACCCATTCAAACTGAAAG
>JABUQX010044710.1:127500-130349 GCA_015478945.1 Trachelipus rathkii
TCTGTTGCTAATTCTCCAACTGAAAAGGCCAATCTCTTCGGCCTCCTATTTTCCTCTAACTCAACCCTGGACGATTCTGGCATTCCTCATCCTCCTCCTTCTCCTCTCAGGTGTCCTATGCCTTTGCCTGTGATTACATTTGATCGGATGCATGGGCTCCTGAAAGCTACGAACGTTAGGAAGGCGGGTGGCCCGGATGGCATTCCTCCCCGAGTTTTGAGGGAGTGTGCTTCCGTGCTATCCCCGCCCCTCGTTCAACTATATTCTCTATGTCTCAATACTAACACTACCTCAGTGTTGGAAGCACGCACATGTCCAACCTATTCCGAAAAAAGGAAGCCGCTCTGATCCTTCCAACTATCGCCCTATAGCTTTTACTTGTATTCTATCTAAGATCTTTGAAACTCTTCTCAACTCTCATTTCTTAGATCATCTGGAATCTCATTCACTTCTTTCCGATCGCCAGTACGGCTTTCGGCGCTCGAGGTCTACTGGCGATATACTTTCCTATCTTACTGATTTATGGTTTTCCGCTCTTAGAAACTACGGGGAGACTTGCGTGTGGCGCTTGACATAGTCCAAAGCATTTTGACAGGTATGGCAACGCGTCACTGCTCTCCAACTCCCCTCCTTTGGGTTTCCCCTTCTTTTGCTTAACATAGTGTCTAGTTTTTCTTTCAAATCGCTCATATCGCGCTGTTGGTGATGTATCTGGGACATTGGCGTTGGCGTATCTCCGCGGCTAGTGGGTGTGTTCCTGAATGGTCACTATCTGAGCCTGCCGCACTTACTATATTCCTAGCTATTCATTAGATGATCTTAATCTACCTCGACATGGATCTACTCTATTCAATTCACTCATATGCCGAGGACTCAAACTGTCATTAATTGATAAGTTCACCTCAATTCTGCTCTCTCTTTTACTTTCTAGAAATTGCCTTTTCTCCTCTTAATCTTTCGATTCTTATTCTCGCTGAATCTGGATAAGAATCCGGTGGGGTCGTCTGAACCTTGTGAATTCAATTCTTTAAAAACTCAAGTTCTACAAATCTCCTCTTAAGACAACTTCTTCTTTCCTATCTCTTTCGACGGTTCTCTTCGTTCTCTCCTGTTGAACAATATATAACATCCTTCGGCCTTAACATATAACAAAAAAAAATGTCTTGGAAACCTCACATCAACGGTACGGTTGCTAAGGCGGCCTCAAAGAAACTGGGAGTTCTGTTTAGACTGCGAAGACTTTTTTTCCTCTTCCCAGTTGCTCCAGCTATGCCGGGGGCTCGTCTGCCTTGTTGCAGTACTGGCTCTCATATCTGGGTGGAGGGCTTCTGGCTTCAACCGGCCTATTGAATAGGGTCGAGTACAGGCAAAAGGCTTATAAACTGTTTCTGTACTTTCCAGTTCACTTTGAACCTCTATCTTTGCGGGCGCGATGTTGTTGCTTTATCTCTTTCCTATAGGTACCGCAGCGGGGTGCTCGAGGGAGCTTATCACTCGTGTGCCTCCACCTTTACCGTCGCCCTCCGTACACTAGGGGTGGCTGTTGTCTGCCCATGAGTTTTTGTGCTTAATGTAGGTAACTCCTAGGCTAGTTCGCGCGGTGCTTCCTTCTTTCCTGCCACATCTGTTTTGTGGAATTCCTTGCCATCTTCTGGGTTTCCTGCTGAATTTAATCTCCCCCACTTCAAAGCCTGCGTCTGTGCTCATCTGCGTAATTTGCTTTAGTTGTTGATTTGTGAGGCGTGCAACACCCCCTCCTTGAATAGGGCTCTGCCCGTTGAGTGGTGGTGGACAAACTGTAAAATATATATATATATATATATATATATATATATATATATATGATATATATATATATATTATATATACTATATATATATATATATATATATATATATATATATATATATATATTTTTTATCTATATATATATATATATATATAGTATATACTATATATATAAAATATTATATATATATATATATATATAATATAGGTATAATATTATATATATATATATTATATTATATTATTATATTATAATCTCTATATATATATTATATATATATATATATTATAACTGTATACCGATACCTATATATATATTAATTATATATATTATATATAATATATACTAAATATATAGGCTCATATATATTATATATAATATATATATTATATATATAAAAATACATAATATATAATAATAGTTATATATATTCTAATATAATATATATAATATATATTTATATAATATATATATAATATTTGTATATATATTATATATATAATATATACTATATATATATATATATATATATATTATAGATATATATATATATATATATATATATTTACCAGCTAATATTTGTTTACATCCACGCGTTTCACTAAAATCTCGTTGCAGCAGGATGTAAATCCAGAATTTCATTTCCTGGAACGTACGATTTATTTTGAAATAAAAACAACAATGAAAATATTTTTCTTAATCGATATGAAATTATTTTTTTAAGCGTTCTAAACTCAACAGATAGTTTATGCAGAAAATTTCAAAAGCAAAGTTTTGCATTTTGTGAATTTGAAACGACTTGAAAGTTCGAAGAGTTTCTGGCATTCCATTACAATTTGACTCCTTTCCTCTCTCTCTTCCTTCTCTTTTCAACCAACTTTATCTAATCAACTTTTTCAATCAATATCTCATCTCTCTCTCTCTCTCCTCTCTCTTCTCTCTCTCTCTCTCTCTCTCTCTCTCTCTCTCTCTCTCTTCTCTCTCTCTCTCTCTCTCTCTCTCTCTCTCTCTCTCTCTTCTCTCTCTCTCTCTCTCTCTCTTCTCGTCTCATCTCTGTCTC
>JABUQX010044711.1:0-10000 GCA_015478945.1 Trachelipus rathkii
TAGTCTACTATTACGTTAAGCTATAATATATTAATATTAATATATTAATATATAATTAATATTAAGTATATATATATTATATAATTATAATTCACCTAAGCAATTATATAATATCATAATATATAAATTTAATACATAATTATAGTAAATATATAAATTAGATCGGAGTCAATTTATTTATATAAGACTAATAGATATAATATTATAGATAATATTATATATAATTTATACTACTTATTTTAATTCATTATACACTTTATTTATTATTATATTCACTACTTAATTTATATATATATATTAAATTATATTATATTTAAATATTATTAGTTATTATTTTTAATTATTTTAAATAATAATATATAATACTAAATATTATTATTTATATTATCACCTAATTCATTTGAATTATACCAATAATTGCATTAAATATATAATTATTTATAGTCGAAAAGTTATTTCTAGATATAATTAATATATTAGCTCTCGTTATATTTTAATTTCACTTCTTTTATATATTGTTTTTCAGACGAGTATTTAATAAACAAATAAGACTTATCTTAGTCGTTTTTCCTTCGTCAGATATGATAATCAATTAAGATTTATATCAGTATATAATAGATCTGAGATAGGGTAAGTAATATGGCGCGAGGCCCTCATATATTTAGTCACCCCTTTATTTATAATGACACACCTATAATAGAGTTAAGGTAGAATAATTATACATATTCATAATTAGGAAGAGAGTAATTAGATTATCAACATTATCCAATAGTTATTACATTTAAATGATACAATATTTCAAACAATCACATAGTTTATTGTCCAAATTCAATGTAGTTAAGTTTAAATGTAAAGAGTAATGTGAAATATAAAATGTATAACAGATTGAACATCCAGATAATAACGGGGTTACATTTTTTTATTAATAAAATAAATTTATTAAGTATGGTAAAGCATAGAGTAAAACATGAGGGTGGGGTGAATGGGTGGGCGGAGAGGCCCACTGTGGGGCGTTCTGACGCTCAAAAAGGGAAGGCCTGAGAGGTATTCAATCTGAGCTCATTTTAGCCCGATGTCAATAAAAACATTGTTATTTCACACATGTATAACTTAAAAAATTTACAATTTTCTTGCACCTTAAAAAACACACAATGTTTTGTACAATTTATAAGAAACATTTGAGAGCCAATAATTGGGTACAATAACAACGGTTCTCGTCGATTTAAAAACCCAATAAATATAAATGTATTTTTACACAACTTATTATGAAAACAAGATTACTCTTTTTTGGTCACAGTATAAATATCTAAAGATAATATTTTCGAGTAGAGGTATTCAACTGTAGTGGGCGTCTCCTCGTTTACCTTTACATATGAACACTTCCATGTTATTCCCAGGGTTACCAGAAACTCAGTACACTCAAATACACATTGAAACATTTAAAAAGGATAAAAAATACCAGCTCAATATAATTACTGAGTTGATGCTTTTAAAACTAACATATATTTAATACTAAAAATTCACAAGACTAGCACCAGCCTATCACATCACCCTGGTGTTCTTGGCACCAAAAAACATCTTCCAACTTGAACATCATAGTTTTGTATCTAATCATAACACGAGATTATAATTTATAAATTATTCACTATCTCCATACAGTTCTCGGTAACACACACATTCACTGTGCTTATCATTCTTCAACTCCTGCTTTTCAATTTACCATTACATCCTTGGCTCCGAGATCTTTTAAAAACAATAACCCGGTAAAAATGCAGAAAATTAACCACGAGTTCATATATTGAGACTTCATTCTATGCTCCTTCCTCCCTTCTCTTCTTTTTTCCTTCATCTCATTCTATACCTTCATCTTCTTTCTCATGAGATTGAGACTTTCTTTTATATTTTTCATGCTGGGATACAATTATAAGCTACACCCTACCTGACAAGGGGACCTCTCAAAATAACTCAGAGTTATGAGATAGTATATACCGTCTCACACAAATGAGTTCAACACCATTGAAAACTAATAAGATTATAGACACCATATCATTGAATCTCTTATGTCCACTATACTATTTAGGGAGTTAAACGATATAATGATTTGATTAATATCGATAAGAATTTAACCGATGTAGCAGAGCACCGTTATGACCGACTCATTTGGAGCGGTAATTAACTTATCCTCAGTAACTACTATTTATCAATATACACACATAATTCACTCATAACTAAACCACTACCAATTAAATTCAGGGGATGTAAAGTAACATGTTATACTTATCATGTCAACCGTCAACCCGGCTCCCACACGATGTTGGTAACTAACACTTACAATCACCTCATTTGATCTGTTAATATAAACATACGAGAAACTTCTTCTATTATTTTCTTATAAATCATCCATCTTACCAATTACGTCTATCATGTGTATTTATTTTTTCACTTATTATTCATGTTCCAATGGGGATATACCTATGACCCTACCAGGGTAGAACCTCAACTCATTTCTGCTGGGTTCTAAAACCCTTTCAAATAAATTGACGTTCTAACACCATTAGAGAAAAACATAAGTAAATAAAAGACCTTATTTCATATTGTCCTATAATTGTTATGTTCTGAGAGGCCAGAAATTTCCTGATTTTCTTCTATGACTTACTACGACTTCGCGAAAAAGCGCTTCACTTTTCCTAAATATTTAAAGTTCAAAATTTCTTTTATGAAATTCTATTTATCATATACATGTCAAAAAAAAATTAATATAAAAAAATGTTACATAATGAATTTGTTTTGCTGAAGTTTATACATCCATCTTCGAGAGATTGTAATATGAGAAATAATTTCAAATAAATACTTAAGATTTAGAAATCTGAATTGCTAAAACATTAAATTTTTCTTATTAACTAAGATATGAAAAACAAGTATTAAACTCTACGAATAAGTGGATCGTGCAAAGCGAGGGACGCAAAGTAGATTCTATGGGCGTACGCAAAGAAGTAGGCTCACATCACTTGCGAGTGCTATGGAGCGCGAGTATTACGTTATATGAGTGTAAGTTCCTACTCATCGCGTAACTGATGGTCTTATATATTTTAGTAATTAATAATTATTTTTATAATTATTAATAAATTGATATTAATTTAATTATAATTATATATTATTATATATTATAATTATATATATTATAATTATATTATATTAATATTATATTATCAAATTATAACTATGATCATATTATCTTATGTATAATGAACTTTTCTCATACTTTATCACACATAATTGAATATTTTTTAAACTATAATAATATTTATAATTATACAGTTTAGTATTACTATTATATTATATGGGATCAACTGATAATTAAATAACCATAGTGATAAGGTCAAATTAAAGTATAAATTATAGTGGTTATACGATTATAAGATTATACCTTATATTATAGTCATAGAGAATATAAGTGTTCTGTAAGGGGTTACAAACTTATAATTAAAATTTTTCGTCTTAGGGCACGGAACCGGTAGGTAGGATTGATACAAACGAGGTGGACTTAATATTCACTATAATATTTTCATATACGAATCAAAAATTTGGAGAGCACTACTGCATGATTTAGAGTAACTCACTCATTTTCAATAAAATTACAATTCAAAAAATTCATACACTTATCATATAGTAGTTTACCTTCCTCTGATTTAAAATACTCATCTCCAGTATGATAATCCTTCAGACTTTCAAATATTCATTCTTGGGGTCTTCCTGCATTGCATGTTCCTCTTCTTGTTTCATTACTTTTGGTTTACCCAGCGTCCACACTCGATGAAAGTGAATTATATCTATTATATGATAATAAATTAATAAATACTAAATATATTAATAATAATATATAATTATAATATAAATATATAATAAATATATAATAATATATAATATATAATATATGTATATATATATATATATAATATATATAATTTACCAGCTGGGCGAAAGGAACAGAGAGGACTTATCAAATTCCAACCATAGTTATTGGCCAATTTAAATAAGCCGAGATATGCTCCCATATAAAATCGCGCGTTTGGAGAAAGTGTAAGACAAGCCAAGGAAAGTTGAAAGATAATACGACTAAAAGGAAGCAGCAGTATTCCTGGACTATACCATTGGAGTAACATGTAGAGGGATTGAAACATAAGACAGTTAGGTCTGGGGGTTAAAATAGTATGGATACAGAAGTGGACATAGAATATATATAAGACGAAAACACACGAAACCTTCCCTCAGAGGGGTAGAGGCATACAATGGAGAGTTCAGATGAGCAGTGTCTATTATAACAGCTATTTAGTAAAAAGAATGACTCAGTAATTCGAAGAAAAAAAGTGAAGAAGTGTTAATGAGAGTAAGGAAGGGAACGAGTTTTTAAGGCGAATATCATAATGACTCCCACCTCCACATTGAACTGAATGAGTCAAAAGGAGTATCTTTATCATCTCCATCAGTGTTGCCAGAGAATTTCTGCACGACACCACAAGGACTCGACGTTCGGCTGAGAGTATAAGACCAGGTAAACCGGTTCGCTTCTATGACCACCTTGACTTCATACCATAAGTTCACCAAAAAGAACGCCTAGATAGAATTCGTTTTTTGTTACAGTTTTACCGAGGTTTTCTCTATCCATAATTAGCTATTTTGAGAACCTATCTCAAGAGCCAGCCCCGCACCCGAGCCCACATTCCATCCGCAGAGTATGTGAGGTAAAATAATACTCCACCATACAGGGGCGACGACGACCACTTTATACAAAGAAACAAAACTGGGGTAACGGAAAGATATGTACTCAAGATCACCACCATAATACATTATCTTATACACCAGACTCCTTTATAGAAAGAAAAGTATAGAATGGTCATCTTACCAAAAAGAGATTAGCGAGAAAAAAAAAAGAGACTAACCAAGAATAACTAAGAGACGGACGTAGGTGAATTGCGTTTTTTGAAGATTGTTTATTCGAATCGAAAGAATAAAGAAAACTGAGTTCTTGGGCAATTGAAAAACGACTGTTTCCTCTATGCTCCCAATTCTACGAATTCGAGAAAATCAGAGAGATGTAGAGATTACTATTCCCAAACACCCTCCGTGGCTTACCAATGAGCTAATTCATGTTGGGTTAAGAGAGGCAGAGGTATCCTTCAAAATAAAAGGAGTAATAAAGGGTGGAAGAGAATTAAATCTTCGACATAGGAGTGGATAGGCGATGAAGTTAAATATAGAAAAGGATAATAAATAAAAAGTAGAAAGAATTGAGGAAATAACTATATTAAACGTTTTAAAAAGATGAACGAATAAACCGTATTACAACAATCTATCATAGAAACGACTGCGAAAAGAAAATGAGAGTAGAGAGAGAGAGATGAGGAGAGAGAAGAAGAGAGAGAAGAGAGAGAAGAGAGAGAGGAGAGAGAGAGAGTGAGGAATGATGCAGGAGAAGAGAGAGAGAGAGAGAGAGAGAGAAGAGAAATTAAGAGAAGACGAGAGAAAAGAGAGAGAGAGAGAGAAGGAGAGATGAAGAGAGAGAGAGAGAGAGAGAGAGAGAGAGAGAGAGAGAGAGAGAGAGAGAGAGGAGAAAGAAGCAGCACTGGGAGAGACGTATGTTTAGAAAAATCAAAAGAGTTTTGTGTACCATTCACGATTAAACAATCACTGTTATCATATAGGTCTTTCGACTGTGTCCTAGCATCCAACAAGCGAAAGAAGATTTGATTTATTATTATAATGATGATAATGAAATACTGAGAAAGATAATGAGGTTATAAATAATGATACACTACTACTACTAACTGCTACTGTACTTACTTAACTCACTACTACTACTACTACTACTACTACTACTACTGACTCAGCGTACACTAACTTAAGTAATAGTAGAAACACACATTCTAGCCTACTTACATTGTGGTCGACTCTATTTTTAGTGAGTGTGTTGGACAAAATTTCAAAACTGGATAGTATATCCAAACGACTTCTAATTTACCACCACTCATGTAATACGAGGATCGACAGCACCGTAAAAAAAGTGCTGGCACTTTTTTCGGGCCATTGCTATTGGTAGAGAGTTGTTTGGGACATAGAATTGTGAGACAGGTTAGGAGGTTAACCAATAATGAGTTCGACATCAGGACTAGAGAAATCAAGTTTTTTTCACAAATACAGGTGATGAAGCACTGCTCGTTACACCTATTATAAAGGCTTTTTCAACCATTGTATTTTGAATATGTCGAATATGGATCTGTTCAATAATAATAAATCCACATTCCAATTTCTTAAGCCCGAACGTTTTAATATATTCTCTTGTATCAAGAAAATACACAGATAATTATAAATTTAAAATACATTCTCTATAGGGAGCAATAGAGATTTATGCCGTATACTAAAAACTTATATTAACACTATTTATAAATATTAAACTAAATAAGAATTGATATATAAAAACGATTATGAGATAAGCAATATAACAACTACTAATAATGATTTTCCCATTAGTCACATTCAATAAGAATATAATGATAGATGATTATATTTGCTGCGCTATTTTATTCAGCATTCTAAATTGAATACATAACTATCTATCGATTCTGGAGGGATGATAAAAGATAAAAAACCTTTGGATAAGAATAATTCACATAACACTTTGAGAGAAATAGACATAAATAAGTAAGTCATTAATTAAGGAATATTGTTGAGCATGGGCGTCTGTGCATCTTGTACTAGTTAATTATTTATACTTTATTAATGTTTAAGTAGTTTTTTTAAATAATAACACGCACTTATAAGTAATTTATGTTATCTTCTTAACAGAATGTACAATCTAAATTAAGGTCAGAATTTATAATTTGTTAGGCATAATACAATAAATTATGTAATAGTTCTAAAAATTTGAGAATTTTCATTAAAAAAAAAAATAAGAGAAATTGCATGGTGGGTAGTGATGATTAACAATACTTTGTAAATAGGTGAATTCAATATCTTCACCACGTATAATTTAACACTACATTTGTTGGTACTTGGAAATTGAGAAATAATATAAATAAATAAAGAAAAGAATGTCCAAAGCTGTTCGTACAATCAATAAAAATACTTGATAAAGAAATATAAGAGGCAGAAGTCTCTCACTATTAACAAAAACTGACATTTGGTCAAGTAAGAAAAGATAATCTAATATTGTAACTCTATTGAAAATAAGTTATCAATGACAGGTAAAATAGTTGGGTGTTACGAGCAAGCAGGTGCACCTAACTTCACTGGTTATTAAATTTAAATCATAAATAACCATTACTATTTCAATTTGTGCTACCTAACATATAGAGTACGAATAATGATCTAGTTTGTACATCACATAGCCTGTCACTTCAAAATTGTATGTATCAAATACAAAAATAAAATTAAAGCAATTAATCACTGAGATAAGAAAATTAAATAAATAAATAAACAAAATATTTAACAGAACTAACTATATGATAAAATATAATATAATATGATATATAATATATTTATATATATATATAGATATAATTATATTTAAAATTATAAATATTATATATATATATATATATATATATATATATAAATATATATATCAATATATATATAATATATAAATATATATTATATATAAATTATATATATTATATATATATATATTATATATATTATATATTATAATATTAATAGATAATATAATATATATAATATCATTAAGATATATATATATATATATATATATTATATATATTATAATATATATAATAATTATATATATATTATAATATTATATATAATAATTATATTAGATAGTATCTATATATATATATTTTTTAAAGTAAATTATTAAGTTAACTAATATTTAAGTATTATAAGATTGGTTCTTTGCAGAAAGTATGTGTCTTACAGACTTTTGAACTTAAGGTTTGCGAGTAGTCCTACCTGGGAATTGAATTTCCTAAATTGGATAATAAGACACATGATAGTGAACTAGACAACAAAAAAAGAGACGTTGTTTCTACAATCTACATCTACTTTATCTTTAATTGTTGCCTAACTTGATATAAAAACACAAAATTTAACTTATACAAATACGGTACATATTTTGGTAGAAATGCGATTGAAAACCCTTTTATTTCTTTGTTAATAGTAATCATCAGTTTTATGAGATTTTATTAGATACGGGTTTAACTGTGTTACAATCTTAGATATTGATGTATATGTATGAGTAATTATTTAATAGTATAGAGTTCATCTGTAGTATATTAGCATATTAGAATATTTGCAATGTAGTAAGTTAATATTTTTAAAAGAATGTGATGAGTAACTATTTATATATTATAAAGATTTTAATTAAAGTGTAATCATTATTAATTCAATTGAATACAATAGTAAATATTTTATGGATAATAAATTTTTGGAGTATGTTCATGAGATTTTTAATTTCAATACTTTATTACACTAGAGAGGACAACAGAATTGTTCCTTTATTCAACATCAATCTTATTTTTTTACAGCATTAACTATAAATATTTTTTAATAAGTCCTTCCACTTGCCACATTATGCCATAAAGAAAGCTTTTATTACAATATAATTACCCTCAAGAGGAAAATCATTTACATTATGACAACTTAACACAAACTCTTAATAAATCAAAAGAATCAAACTGTTCCCAATACATGCAGCATATCAAAATGTATATATGATATTCATCAATTTGAAAAAGTTGAAAAGGGAAAAAAAAAAAATTTGAAGCTATTAAAACTTACCTAAATTAGTTAAAGTTAAACTTTGTATTGTTGGAGAAAATCCCCATGATATGTTTATTTACACTAGTGACAATTGAGCCCTGGGGCAAATGTAATGAAATATCTGAAACTCTTTAACTCCCCATTTTGCGATGCTATTGGTCTGATTCCATATAAGATCCACAGATAGTTGTCGCTTAATTCTCTCAACAGTTAAATTTTTATCTGTTGTGAGTCCTGGAACTGATAATATATAATATATATTATATATATATATATTAATATATATATATATATATTATATATATATTATAATATATATATATATAATATAGTAATATAGTAATATTATTATAGTATATATATTTATTAGATTATATATTTAGCTAAGTATATAAGTTATAAATAGGATTAAAAGGTTATTATATATATTATATATTATATATATCAGGCGCGGCTCGTCCTAAAAATATATTGGTAGTGCATTTTGCATTTTAGTCACACTATCAATTATATATATATATATATATACTATATATATCTATATTATATATATATATATATACTACCTATTATATTATAACATTATATACATATTATTTAATTTTAATACAAAAATAATATATATTAATATTCACATATATTATACAATATGTTAATTTTTAGCATCAAATATACTTACAATTTTATTAAAAGAAAGTCGCTCTTCATCTTTTGAATTGAGCAAATTTTATCAATCACACGTTTATATCCACACACACCATGTTGTGTAGGTGATATTTATTCTTCTCTCTGTCGAAAGCATTTCCGGCGGAGTTCTTATTATATACCATGGTGTTTTCTAAGGCAGAGAGAATTAATTCTAATGCATATTAGAATTGTCATAAATAAAGGAAACAGCGCTCTGCTCGAACGTTTTGTCATCGGATGGTTATTTAAACTATTTAATAGTTTATCAACTATTTTATATACTAAATAAGTGGTTCCAAATGATTTTATCTGTAATGAAATCAAATATAAGCTATTATGACTCCAGACATAGAACGAAAATCTCTAAGCTATAAATTATAGATAGTTCTGTCTTAAGTTTCTTTATGTCAACGAAAGTGTACACTACAGGTTTCATTTACATTTTTCTCAGGAAAGATGTAATCTATACTGAGGAAACATTTCGTAGAAATAACGTGGCAACATTAAATTATCTCACTGAGAATGTAATTATCTA
>JABUQX010044711.1:15000-33937 GCA_015478945.1 Trachelipus rathkii
TCGATCATCGAGTCCTAAGGACAATTCTTGTTGGAGGTCGGGATAAGACTGGGTTTATAGTTTTAAATCCCTTGCTACCCCATTACGGTTAAAGAGAGTTCAGCCTCATAAATGGTGGCATTTTATTCCTTCGAGTCAGATCCCTGCTGTCCTTTGAGCTAATGTCATCACTTACTTATAAAGGAGAGAATTGCCCTAGCATTTTTTCCTGCAATATTGGCCGTTTTCGCTCTGATGTTTGTGACTCCCTTATTTTTTATTTGCCTTGGCCTTCCTCCTTCAATTCGTTTTGCGCTAATTTTACAAAACTCGAAGTACGCTTCATGTGATAATGGATTATATGCTACCTCACACCCAACTGATTGCAAGCTTTTCTTGAGAGCACAGTCCTTCCACCAAAGGCTGATTAACAACATCCCGCGCGACGTTTGATGGGGTTCTCCTTGCGACTCTCATAAGAGAATGGCCTACAATGCTTCGACACCCTGTCTACACTGATGGCTCCAAAACGTAGGGGAGTGGGGGCGAATCGGCTTGTCTTCCCAGACTTAGCCAGGGTTTCCACACCCTGAAACCTTTTCCTATAATTCGAATTTACATAAATTTCCCTTTTTCGGTTCTGAGCCATAGCGCTGGTTTTTGTCTGTGGGCAGAATTTTTAAAAAGCAATCTTCCAACCCAGGACGTCGTTATAACAATTTCTCGGACTCTAAGATGGCGTTCTCTTGGCTCCTGTTCTCGATCGGTCAACAAGGAATCCTTTGGTTTCATCTATCCAAAAGTTCATCGGCTCTGTTCAATTGACTGGGAGTGAGCAATTAAGTTCCTGTTGGTCCCTTCCCATGTGGCGTGGTGTGGTAAGCCGCCCGGGAACGAGAGATGCTGATGCAGGAGCAACTCGTGCTGCCATCCCCTATAAGAGGGTAATACTAGCAGACGTTCCTTCACCATGATTCTATATTGTTGGGACACTTCCCTGCCGATCTCGATTAATAACCGCATGAAGTGCCGTCAGAGTTTCCTCTTCTCCTTTTTCAAGTATTACTGTAGTATTGGGCGGAGGATTCTCGTGGAGCCAAGCTGCGGAGAATGTTAAACCTCGTTTAGGTAAATGGCCGTCCTCTTGTAAACGGAGTCGCACGCCAGGAAATGGTTCTCGCCCGTTTAACGAATTGAGCGAGACATGAACATCTCAATGCATGCCTTCAATGGTGAGAGAGCACCCCCATCCTGTTCAGATTTTGTTCTTCGGAGGATCCTTCTTCACATAGCCCATATAATTTGTGGGTTGCGATGCAGTTTCTCAGCCATCGCGACTCTGCCCAGTTCTTCCCTGAACAATTTTCTTACCAATTCCTTTCCGGAATCTTTTGCCTTGCTCAAATAATTATCATGACTCCCACTCATTTTCGAAAGTGACATAAGTTATTGCGTTCCTTCGCCAGTTGAGCTGAACATCTTTTATCCACATTGTAATCCTCTTGTTCCTCGAGTAGGGACTTAACCATCTGTTGTTGGTTTTTACTAGACACGGCAATAGCCACTCTCCTTGTGCCGCTGTCACACAGTGGTGTTCCCCTGTCACACATCCTCAAGAAAAAAAATCATATATATATTAAGTTATTATTATAGTATTACGGGATATATGAAAGTAACTATAAATTATATTACTTACTATATATATAACTCTATATTCACTATATATGTATATGAGTTTTTAATCTATATTCAGGTAGGCACCTATCTTACTGTGGGTTATATATATATATATTATATATTCTATATTATTACATAATATATAATATAGTATTATATATATATATAATACTCAATATTAATTATATATTGATACTTATGAGGCAAGCTCCTTATGTAGGCACTGGCCTCAAACTTATATATAGGTCATTGACCCTTGACTATCTAAAAAAATTAAGGTGCGGAGTAACATCGGATATAATAACAGATATTTAAAGAAATATCATCATCGGCCTTCGATAGATTAATCGCCAGAAAATACGAGATATTCGATATAATCGACAGTAGATTATCGATATATATATAGATTCGATTATAATTTGATATCTATTACTATCATTTTTTTTATATACTACTAGGTGTATATATAACTTATAGGAAGTTAGGTAATATACTAACTAATATATATAATATATTATATATATATATATATATATAATATATATATATACTATATAATTATATATATATATATATAATATATATCATATATATATATATAAATATATTGTTGGAAGGTACCTCTGGTGGAATCGGAAAGGAACATTTATACAGAGCTGAACTACAGAGCTGAACTACAAGTTACAGAGTAGAGCCGAACACGCCCTAGGTTTTAAATGTTGTTGTCGTTTCATGGAACTAAGCCACGCCGCCACCAAGCCGCCGAATTATCACTTTTTAAAATCGCAACAGCACGTAGCTTCCTTCTAGAGAATTAGTACAAAATAATAGCAAAATTACAACTTTATATTAAAATACAAGCAAATGAATGCTAATTAAATAATTAAACCCAAAAACAAGGTGAGTTTAGAAAAAGGGGCAGCCTATTAAGTACATTTTTAGGTTAGAGCAAAGTTAGGCGAACCTAGACTAGTCGGCGGAGCTAAAGCCTGAGGTTTAAATAGGTTGAACGAAAACCGCATTAGATTGAAATAGCGTATCAAAAGAATGACTAAAAACTAAGTAGGGAAAACCAAGTGAAGGTGTTCCATTGCATGCCAAGTGTAAAATTCCCAGTAAGCTTAAGTACAGTTCAAGCAATAGCCCAAACTTAGGGGTTAGAGACTAGTGTAGGAGAAAACTAGGTGGAGATTAAGAGTTTGCATTTATCTTTAAGTATAATGTGGGAAATAACAGCTCTGGGATAGGCCGTTATTTCCGGCACATATCTAACCCTAGCGGACGTAAACGTTACATAGCAGTTTGGATGAGGCTAAGCTGGGGTGATAGTAGTGCAGAGGTGAACAGCCCAAAAATGTTTAGAATTAGAAACTTTTACACATATCTTAGCGAAATATAGTAAGTAAATAGAGGTCGCATAGATCGGTATTTACTATATCTTACCCTAGCGGACGTTTAGCGTTACATAGCAGTTTGGAGTGAGGCTAAGCTGGGTGATAGTAGTGCAGAAGGTGAACAGACCAAAAAATGTTTTAGAATTAGAAACTTTTTATCAGCATAATTTGGCGAAATTAGTAAATAGAGGTCGCATAGTCGGGTATTTACTATATTCAACCCTGACGGACGTAAACGTTACATAGCGGTTTGGAGTGAGGCTAAGCTGGGGTGATAGTAGCGCAGAGGTGAACAGCACCAAATCTCTCTCTCTCTCTCTTCTCTCTCTCTCTCTCTCTCTCTCTCTCTCTCTCTTCTCTCTTCTCTCTCTCCTCTCTCTCTCTCTCTCTTCTCTCTCCTCTCTCTCCTCCTCTCTCTCTTTCCTCTCTCCTATCCTCTCTCGCCAGTCAAAGAAGTTACAATAACCTAGGCAATTTTGTAGTATATGTGCCTGTGTGAGACTCATACCAAATGTAATGCTGCTTTATGCAAATGTATACCAGGGAGGATCCTTTTCCTGCCTGTGTATGCATATACATAAAACAGCCTCTCTCAAACTAATAATCTTCTGTACTGTGTGAGACTCATATCAAAGGCAATGCTGCTTTATGCAAATGTATACCGGGGAGGATCCTTTTCCTGCCTGTGTATGCATATACATAAAACAGCCTCTCTCAAACTAATAATCATTTGTACTACTACTCCACATAAGCTTCATATTCTGTAGGAATTCTTCCTGCAGAATATGATTCATATGTGGAATAGTAATAACTCGGCAATGCTGCTTTATGCAAATGTATACCGGGGAGGATCCTTTTCCTGCCTGTGTATGCATATACATAAAACAGCCTCTCTCAAATTAATAATCATTTGTACTACTACTCCACATAAGCTTCATATTCTGTAGGAATTCTTCCTGCAGAATATGATTCATATGTGGAATAGTAATAACTCGGCAATGCTGCTTTATGCAAATGTATACCAGGGAGAATCCTTTTCCTGCCTGTGTATGCATATACATAAAACAGCCTCTCTCAAACTAATAATCATTTGTACTACTACTCCACATAAGCTTCATATTCTGTAGGAATTCTTCCTGCAGAATATGATTCATATGTGGAATAGTAATAACTAGGTTTACCCTGTTCTAATTCTTTGTTTTTTGTTTTTTTTAGGACAGGGGTCCAACCCTCACTTGTAAAATAGAAGTAGGAAAATAAAAATTGTAAGAACATTAACTTCTCAATCAACCTTAAAGAAGCGGTCCTAAGCACCCCAGCTTCAATATTGTCAACAGGAGAGAGAAGATTAGATTCCCAGGCGGGAATCAGAACACCCACAACAGGGCCAAGAAAAACTATTACAAACGAACCCAATCACTTTTGTACCGTTTGTAGGTATTGTTTTTTTAACGGGTAGATTTACCCACTCATTGTGTTTGTGCCTCTTTCTATCTACTTCACAGCTTTCTCGAGCCCAGCTGCAGCCATCAAGAGCCAGTTTCGTCGGCAGAGTATATCAAACTAACGCTGTTGGACCCCTGCCTTGGTACAGTTCTGTATTTCATGCGGAACATATAATTTGTTCTCCATTCGGGTATTTTTTTTATTTTTTTTTTTATTGTTCTTATCAAATTTATTATTATTATATTATTATTATTATTAATTATTATTATTATTATTATTATTATTATATTATTATTATTATTATTATTTGTTTAATTATTATCATTAATTATTATTATTATTTATTATTTATTATATTATATATTAATTATTATTATTATTATTATTATTAGTTCATTATTATTATTGATTATTATTATTTTATCGCCTTGTTGTGGTAATCCCTACTATAGGGGTGAGGTGACGCCGCAAATTGTTTGCTGTGGATAACCCAGTAAACTAAATCAAATAAAAAAAAATAATAGTAAAAAAAAAAAAAAAAAAGATTTTTAATTTTTTTTTTATATCATATAATATATAGTATATATATATATATATATATATCATACTATAATATATATATATGATTATAAATAATAATATATATATAATATAGTATATATATTATATATATATATATATATATATATAAAATATATAATATATAATATATATATATATATATATTATATAATATCTATATAAGTATTTTGGGCAATTTATATCGCAACAGCCTCATTTTAATCCTTGGTCTAGCTCCTAAGGTTGTAATTTCTTTGATTTTTCCACCATCGGTCCGTTATTAGTGCCTCCGCTCGCTCCACATCTTATTTAACTTCTTTTCTTTCCTTCACTCTGCCAACTTCTACGCCTTTCATCATGTCTACTCCCTCGCGAGCATTCCATTTGCAACCTTTCTTCGTAAACAATCCCGAGCTTTGGTTTGACCTGGCTGAGTCAGCGCTCCTGACCATCGAAGACGAGAAGGAGAGATATTCGAGAGTTGTGAATGCTCTACCAGAATCTTGCCTCCTCAAAATCAGGGATGGTCTGGCAACAACTAGAAACTCTACAACCCCTTACAACACGCTCAAAACCCTTATTATCGACCGCTTGGCTCCCACCAGAGAGGAACAATTGGAAACTCTGCTTGGAGGCATCTCACTGGGCGACCAGAAACCCTCGGAATTGATGGTAAGGATGCTGAGTTTGTTGGGTGGCACTCCATCTACACGGGAAGAGAAAATAATTCGCACCCTCTTCCTCCAGAAGATGCCTGCTCGACATCACAGCGTCCTACAATCAATAAACCCGACGTTGTCCCTCACTGAGTTTGCCGCTACAGCAGACAAAATTTTGCGCCCTCCGGTGGAGCCTTTGGTCCACACCTCTTACGCCCCGTTTCCTCTCTTTCCTCCTACCTCTTCAACTCTCGCACCTCCCTCAACCATCTACACTCAACGCCCAACACATCCCAGTACTCAAAAACAACTCCGCCAACCGCTTCCCCTCCCCTCCGTTCCTATCAACCGGCCTTCTGCCGCCTATCCAGCTCGAACCTCCTTATTCTCCACCCACACACAACCTTCCTACTCTCTACGCTTTCGCAGTCAAACCTCCTCCCTTCGGCACTCTGGATACCCGGGTTTTCGGTTCTCGAAACATGGCAATGGCCGATATTGAAAACGGCCCTTCTCTCCCTTACAGCGGCAATTAATAATAACACTTTTCGCTCTCGGATCCCACTCCTCCAACTTTCGTCCTCTCGCGGTCCGTTCACCACTTCTGCTTCTTACCCTACGCTCAGCGCCAGATCCTCATGGGTACTGTATTTAATCACCATACTTTTCGGGCATGGATGCCAAGAAATTGCCGATCCTTCCTGCCCTCCTCTATCAGGGTATAACTCAGCAGCCAAACCCGTCCGTAGGCGAACTGGAGATGCTGGTGCTTTTTCTTCTTCCCCTCCTACTACACAGGATGTTCTTCGTATCTACGATCATTCCACTAAACTTGCCTTCTTGATCGATTCCGGCGCTAGCCTGTCGATTTTACCACACAACCCTTCTCAAGACTCGGCTATCCCTCTTTCAGGCCGTCAACTCTTCGCTGCTAATGGCTCTTCCATTCCGGTATATGGAGAGCGTTTATGTACGTTGGATCTGTCTCTCCGCCGCCAGTTCCCGTGGGTTTTTCTCGTCGCTGAAGTGACACAGCCCATCCTCGGCGCTGACTTTTTGTCCCATTTCAATCTTATGGTAGACCTTCGTAATAGGCGTCTAGTTGACGGTGATACCGCTCTTTACTCTCACGGTTCCCTAGGTTCTTCAGAGCTAAGGGGCATTTCCGCTATCGCCCCGCCTTCTTCGGTAGTGTCTCCCTTCCTTTCTATCCTGCAGGAGGACTTTCCTTCTTTATTGCATCCTTGCTCTTCAGACACCCCTCTTAAGCATTCTGTGGAACATCATATAGAGACCACTGGCCCACCCACCTTTGCTCGAGCTCGCCGCCTCCCTCCTGATAAACTCAAAGCCGCCAAGGCCGAGTTTGATCACATGTTGCAACTTGGCATTGTGCGCCCTTCCAAGAGTTGTTGGTCTTCTCCGCTACACATGGTCCCTAAGGGCACCACGGGCGATTGGAGACCCTGTGGTGATTTTAGGGCTTTGAAATTCTGCCACAACACCGGATAGGTACCCTGTACCGCATATACAAAGTTTCACTTCCCACCTGTCTGGCAACACCATTTTTTCTTCTTTGGACTTAATTCGAGCCTACCATCAGATACCCGTGGCTCCGGAGGACGTTCCCAAGACAGCTGTAATCACCCCCTTTGGCCTCTTTGAGTATACAAGAATGCCATTCGGTTTGAAAAATGCAGCCCAGTCCTTCCAGAGGTTCATTGATTCTATCCTCCGTGGCCTCCTTTTGCTTGGGCATATTTATGATGATCTTTTAGTCGCTTCCTCCCTCTGAAGAACATATGTGATCACGCTACGTCCGTTTTTGGTAGGTTGGATTGTATATGCGGAATTCGTCTCAATCCTACCAAGTGCGTATTCGGCGCGTCTTCTCTTACATTCCTTGGTCACACAGTCTCGGCTGAGGGTATTTGCCCTCTTGTAGACCGTGTCGCCGCTATCCGAGCCTTTCCTCTTCCCCAAAATCAAAAGCAACTTCGTCAATATCTGGGAATGATCATCTTGTACCACAGACTTCTGATATCAGCGGCAGCCTTCTCCTAGGCCCCTTACCGCACCTCACATGTCGTCCTGAAAATCACGCGAGGTCCAGCACCACTAAAGTCACTGGGTCTCCGGCGCAGCAAGAGTCTGCTTTTAGGCTTCCAAAGAGGCTCTCTGCCCCGCACTCTTTTAGTTCAATCCCGACGATACCGCACGCAGCGAGAGTGCAGGTAAGATCCTCTTGATGTTCGCTGTTGGTCGCGGTGCTCTCAGCAGTTCCAAAAGGGCGAATGGTGTCCCACTGCTTCTTTTCACGCAAAGCTGCAACCCCCGCCGAAATCAAGGTAATGCTTTTGACGAATTGCTTGTCTATGTACCGTTGCTGTTCGCCATTTTCGGTAATCTTTCTGCGAAAGGACGGGAGTGTCCACATTCCGACGAACCACAAAGCGAGTCAAACTTCGCAATGGCTTCACGGCAGAACGCACTCCCCGTCGAGCTCGTCATCTTTGAATTCGTTTCCTCAGTTAACGACAGACATACGTCACATCTCCGGAGGGATAGATTTCTAATCGGACGCGGATGCTCTTCTCGCGAGTGAAATTAACGCTTCTTCCCCCATTCCTGACAGGTGATTATGCAGCTATTGGCCACTGTCAGAGCGAGAACAAAATATGATCTCAGCAGGACTCTTCTCTACAGGCTGCAGTGGCTCAATCTTCCGGGCATAGAGGATAGAGGACCTTGTTTGACCACTTAACACGGCCACCCCTCGCCCTTTCGTTTCCAAATTCTCCTGCGAAAGGCAGTCTCGTTTCTGCAATCTCCACTCGCTTCACACACCTGGCGTCGAGGCTTCAACGCAAAACTGTGTAACGGCTCTGTTCTTGTGTGGCCTAAGTTAACGCCAACGTTAGCGAACTGGGTCCGCGCCTGTATGGCTTGTCAGCGCTCTAAAGTGCAAAGAGACATACTAAAGCTCCCTTAGGCACCTTCTTGCCTCCTGGTCAACGGTTTGAGAGAGTCCACATCGACATTGTTGGACCTCTCCCACCTTCTCATTCGGTAAGCCCGGATGATAATCTCTACCTGTATGATCGGTGTTCACTCGTTGGAGCGAAAGTCTATCCCACTCTGTTGCTACAGCTAATCTATTGCTAAAGCTTTCTGTCCCATTGGATCTCTCGTTTTGGCATTCCTCTCTCGGTCACAACGGATCAAAAGGTCGAGTTTTTTCGAGATCTCTTCCTTTGGAAAGATTTGATGCGCTTGCTTGGCTGAGAAGATCCATACAACCAGTTTCCACCCTATCTCAAACGGGATTTGTGAAAGGTTTCACCGTCAGCTAAAGGCTTCTCATGGCACATCCACAACCAGAACATTGGACGGAAGCTCTCCTTTTGGTTATGCTTGGTATAGTCGCACGTTGCCGTTTAAGAACGACCGTTCAGTGTTTCAGCTTCCTGAACTTCGTTTATGCTCTACTCTCCGTCCTTCCGGGGCGAGTTCTCTCTCAATTCTTTCCCTCCCTGCTAACTGCAGACCCCACCCTGTATCTCACTCGCTTGAAACGCTGCGCCCCTCATCGGAGACTCTAGCTCCGACCGCGCCAGCAAAAAGGGCACTCTTAATTCCGAAAGATTCTCCTCCTGTACCCATCGTTCTATGTCAGTGCTATGATTCCCACGTTCCCCCTCCAACCGCAGTACGACGGCCCTTCCGGTGTTACTTTCGGAAGGGAGAAGTTCTCAAAGTACAGCTTCCCTTACTCGTACCGACGTTAAGTTCGCTCGAATCGTCTCAACCTGCCTATTTTGAGGCGAACCTCCTGACGTCCAAGATTCGGATTTGTTTCAAAATCAATTCTGATTCCTTTGGATACATCATCTCTTATCCTGTACCAGCAATCTCCACCGTCCTTCATCTCCCCGACTCTTCTCCTCTTCAATCTCCTCTGACTCTCCATCTCCTCACCACTCCTGTCCTCTTGACCCAGATCCTTCTTCCTTTTCCTCCTTCTCCTTCCCTCTACGTCTCGCTTCCCATTTCACCATCCTGCCATGCCTTCCACAAGTCGTACTGCCGATGTTCCACTTCCCTCTCGTATTCCTTCGCCCTCCTCGTCCATCACTCCTGCACCTCCAAACCAGCTCCTCGTTCTCGCCTCGTCTGGTTTTGGCAGCCGCCTGCGTCTAATAAACGTATCGACCGAGCCGTCATGTGCGCGCCACGTCCGCAATACCAGGGATTAGAGCGCCCCGGCCTCAGCTCTGCAGGGGGGTACTGTGGACTAGGGTTACTCTCTGTGGATAAGTGGAAAGAACATTTATACAGAGCTGAACTACAGAGCTGAACCACAAAGTTACAGAGTAGAGCCGACACCACACGCCCTATGTTTTAAGATGTGGTCGGGTAAGTTCGTGAACTAAGCCACGTCACCAAAGCCACGCCGAATTATCATTTTTAAAAATCGCAGCGCACGTAGCTTCCTTCCTCTAGAGAATTAGTTACAAAATAATGAGCAATTACAACTTTATATATCAAATACAAGCAAATGAATGCCTAGTTAAATAACTTAAACCAAAAACAAGGTGAGTGTTTTATGAATATAGGGCTAGCCTTACTTAAGTACATTTTTTTAGGTTAGAAGCAAGTTAGGTCGAACTATGATCTAGTCCGGCGGAGGCCTAAAGCCTGAGGTTTAGAAAATTAGGTTGCATAAAACGAAAACGCATTAGATTGAAATAGCGTATCAAAAAGAATGCCTAAAATCTAACAGGAAAACCAGTGAAGTGTTCATGCATGCCAGTGTAAAATTCGCAGTAAAGCCTTATACAGTTCAAGCAATTAAGCCAAACTTAGGGAGAGACTAGTTAAGGAAGAAAAACTGGTGGAGATAAGAGTTGATGTATTTAAGTATGTGGGGAATATAACAGCTCTGATATCGCGTATTTCCGCACATATCTAACCCTAGGGACGTAAACGTTACATAGCAGTTTGGAGGAGGCTAAGCTGGGGTATAGAGTGCAGGGAGGTGAACAGCCCAAAAATGTTAGAATTAGAAACTTTTAAACATATTTAGCGAAAATATAGTAAATAGAGGTCCATAGATTCGGTATTACTAATAGTCTAGACCCTACGCGACTTAAACGTTTTAACAAATTGCCATTTGGAGTGATGGCTGAAGTCTGGGGTGAATAGTAGTGCAGAGGTAACAGCCCAATAAATGTTAGAATTAGAAACGTTTACACAATAACTTTAGCGAAAATATAGTAAATAGAGGTCGCATAGATCGGTATGACTATATCTAATCACCCTAGCGGACGATAATACGTTACATAGCAGGTTGGAGTGGAGGCTAAGCTTGGGGTGATAGTACGCAGAGGGTGAACGGCACCAAAATCTCTCTCTTCCTCCCCTCTCTCTCGCTCTCTCTCTCTCTCTGCTCTCTCTCTCTCTCCGCTCTCTCTCTCTCTCTCTCTATCACCAACTAAACAACAGAACTCTCTCTCTCTCTCTATCTCGCACAAACAAAAGGCCCATAACACTAGGGAGAGGTGTAGTATAGGGCCTGTGTGAGACTCAATACCAAATGTAATCTGCTTAATGCAAATGTAATCGGGGAGACCCTTTCCCTGCCTGTGTATGCATATACATAAAACAGCCTTCTCTCAAACTAATAATCTTTTGTACTGTGTGAGACTCATATCAAAGGCAATGCTGCTTTATGCAAATGTATATCAGGGAGAATCCTTTTTCTGCCTGTGTATGCATATACATAAAACAGCCTCTCTCAAACTAATAATCATTTGTACTACTACTCCACATAAGCTTCATGTTCTGTAGGAATTCTTCCTGCAGAATATGGTTCATATGTGGAATAATAGTAATAACTAGGCAAATCCTGCTTAATCCGATGATATATTAGGAGAATCCTTTTTCTGCTATCGTATGCAATACATAACAGCCCTCTCTTCAAACTAATAATCATTGTACTACTACTTCCACCATAAGCTTCATGTTCTGTATGGAATTCTCCTTGCAGGAAATAGTGGTTCATATGTGAAATACGTAATAACTAGGCAATGCTGCTTTATGCAAATGTATTTATCAGGGAGAAAATCCTTTTCTGCCTGTGTATGCCATATACATAAAAACGCCTCTCTCAAACTAATACATTTGTACTATACGAACTCCACATAAGCTCAATGTTCTGTAGGAATTCTTCCTGCAGAATATGATTCATATGTGGAATAGTAATAACTAGGTTTACCCTGTTCTAATTCTTTGTTTTTGTTTATTTTAGGACAGGGGTCCAACCCTCACTTGTAAATTAGAAGTAAGGCAAATAAAAATTTAAGCACATTAACTTCTCAATCAACCTTAAAGAAGCGGTCCTAAGCACCCAGCTTCAATATATATATATATGACAGGTTCTTGACCTTCTTGTTTAATATTTGTGGGTAACATTTACTACCAAACAGTGTAAACACAGCCTTGTAAAGGCAGCAAGAGAAAATAACTAAGAAAATGATTACACGTGATTTGTGAAAAAACCTTTACGTGATGGAGGGAAATGGATTTATTTTTCGAATTCATCACAACCAAAATACATGAAAGAAGCCGAATTTCATAGAAAAAAATTTCCATTGCAGGCCTGTGTTATAATAAATAAAATGATCCTAGAAGACAGCAGGCAAAGACAGAAGAACTTAAGCATGACTTGGATTGATTATAAAAAAGCATATGATAGTGTGCCGCACTCATGGATCAAAGAGGTATTAAAAATCTATAAAATCAATAATAAGATAAGAGACTTTATGGAAAAAGTGATGCAAATATGGAAGATCAATATTAAACTACATCACGAAAATGGTACGATACAAATAAATGATGTAAAAATAAGGAGAGGAATATTCCAAGGGGATTCCTTATCCCCATTGCTGTTTGTACTATCATTGAACCCACTGAGTTCATTGATAAATAACTTGCATAATGGATATAGAATAGGATCAAGAAATGAAAAGAAAGGAAAAAACATCTCGCATTTTATTTTACATGGATGACATCAAACTATACTCCCCAAACAAACAACAAACAATTGAACAGATAGAGGTAGTTAAGAAGTTTTCAAGTGATATACAAATGGAGTTCGGACTAGATAAATGCGCGTTTCTGGAGTTGAAGAAAGGAAAAAGAATTGACAGTGGAAATATCAGAATAGAAGACGAGATCATTAGACAACTAGAACAGGAAGACACCTATAAGTATCTCGGGATAGAAGAAAATGAAAAAATAGAACATAAGAAAATGAAGGAAAAGCTGATGAAGGAATATGAGAAGAGACTGAAACTAATATTGAAATCTGAATTAAAATGCAAATTTAAGGTCGAAGCAGTAAGAACATTGGCAGTACCAGTACTATCGTATGGGTTTGGAATAATTGATTGGTTCCAAGAAGATTTAAACAAACTAGATATTAAGACGAGAAAAATGCTCCACGCCCATAAATTGATATATAAGAACCAATGCCTGGCAAGAATGTATGTCCCCAGGGATCAAGGTGGAATGGGACTTCAGGAAATAGATGCAATATATAGAGAGGAAGTGATTGGATTAACAACCTATATTGAAGAAAGTGATAGTAAATTCATCAGATGGGTGAAGGAGCACGAAACAGGGAAAGCGATGAGAACATCTTTAACAGCCAAAAAAAGAGATTACCTACGGAAGTATGATATCCCTAACGATGACCCAACAACAGAAGGAATGACAAAGAAGGAAAAGATGAAACACCTAAGAAATGAGCACAGAAAAGCAAGAAGGAAAAAAACATGAAAATAATTGGAAGGAGCACGCATTTGCAAAGGAATACAAAAATATTATAGAACAAGTGTATATAATAAAGAAAATCGATAGAAAGCAGTATGCAGGGTAATCTAAGAAAAAGAAGAAATGAAAGAACAATTTGTAGGGGAACAGGACTTAGCATTACGAACCAATTGGTTCAAGAGAGAGATAGAGAAAGAGAATATCTTCCACAAATTGCCGAACTGTGTAAGTATCTCCGGAATACAGCTTACCATATATATCAAGCGTACACACTTCTCCAACGCAAAGCAATACACGAAAGACATAATAACAAAGCAAATTAATACACTTTTAGAAATTTGGTGAAAAATACAAAAAATAACAACTAGAAGCATCCAAATATGAAACAACCCAAACGCAATAGGAGAAATATATACCACGCGCTAATACTAAATATTCACTATGGCATTCCCACAGCTGTACCTATAGGAGACATAAACAGACCGGATATTGTATCGTAAAAGATAAATCAGAGAAAAGAAAGAGCATACAATTATAGAGAATAGAAACCATGGGACGGCAGAGATCAGCATATGAAAGTGGAAAAAGAAAGTGTAAGTACCAAACTCTGAGAATACTCATTACAAGGATGATGTTGAATGACATAGATAGAGCAGAGTATCCCTGTGGTAATTTGAAGCATAGGGAGTAATTTAAAAAACTTACAACAGTAACATAGATAGACTGCCGGTGGAAGTGACTACTTTAGAAATGAGTTCGATTATAATTAGACAGAGCGCCAGAATATTGAGAATGGTTCTCGGATGTTGAGAGAACCTAACCGGACAACCATATGCGCTTAGGACCGAGGTTCGGGCCTGCGTATTAAGTGGTAACCCTTAAGAAAGGTGAAATTAAAAAAAAAAAAAAAAAGAAAAAAAAAATTGAAATTAGTTTTAAAATGTTTTGAGTTTAGTTAAAATTAAATCTCAAGGTAACTTACAAAAGCTCATCTGCATAATTCAGCAGTCAATTTGAAATTTTTTAAATGTTCTGAGTTAGCTATGAATCTCAATCACAAAGGACATTTTTAAAAAGACACATTAAAAGAAATGAGAACGACAGGAAACAAAGAAAATCGATGATAAATTAAAATGCATGATAGAGAATTCCATTGTCAGGGAAAATTAATAGGAGACTCTAATTATAGAGACAAGAAATTGATACTTGATTATTATGAAATGGATCTGGGAGAATAGTCATAATGGAAATACATAAAATTGCCTCTTTATCAGCCCAAGAGAGACCATCAAATGAGGAACTGGAAAGCTCATCATTCGTAATAAGTTGTGAATTAGATTTGCCTCCGTATAACAAAAATTACTGAAAAGGAATAAGAATTTAATGTATCTTATAACAACAAAACATTATTCTCTTAGTTAATGAAGGAACAGGAATCGAGCTAACGGGCTTACCGTGTCCCTAATAAGAACAAATATACCCGGTAATAAACTTTAAAAATGTGTAGAATGTATAAGTTGGTACACAATGCTATTAAAAATGTGTCGTATATGTTAGGAGAATGTATTAATTATTTTGATTTTTTTAGTAAAAAATAAATTGATTTTGATTTTTCAGATTCGTGACGTCACGCGAAATTAAATTGTAAACAAGCTTTTTTTAAGTTCAATATTAGTAGTATTTTTGAGTGATTTTATTCAATCTATGTAATCAAAATCTTAATAGAGGAACCTATACTGTCTATGAACAATGAAACGGCAGCACTAAAGAGTGTTACGGACTTACTGGTTACAATGCCAATAGTTTGTTGAAATTGAAAAAAAATATATTAAAAACTATTCGATGTTGAGAATCGGATAATTTTAATGATGAATAAGGGGTCGATTAATGCTTAATAGTAACACCTAATATTTGTAATATTGATAAATGTTACATCAGAAATAATAGAAACCTCTTTGAAACATGATTCTTTGTTGACAATAGTGTAGAAATTTGGAACAGAGTAGCCTTGCTATAATATTATTTTAATTTGTTTTTCAATTGAAGTTAAATCACTTAAATATATAAAAAATAAAACGTATAAAAAATAAATCGTGATTTTTTTTAATAAAAAAATTAAGTAAAAACAGTTGATTTTTTTCATTTGATGTTTTTCGTGCCATCCCTGGTATTATTGTTTATTATTCATTGAAAATTTTTAAAAAAGTTGGTTACTATGAAAATATTATTTTTTAATAAAGTTTTTTAATTCCTAATTTTTGAGTAGAGAATAAATGAATGAAATTTAACAAACTAATGTGTAAGTAGATTAAACTTTATTGTTTTTAATGTCTTTTATTATAACTTTTCACAAATAGAAAATTGGAGTGATTTTTAATGTTGCCTCTTTATAAGTATGATAACTTGTTTCGTTAATATGATATTATTTGAAGTTAGAAATCTTCAGATCCGCTTTGACGTTGAAAATGTCACGTCTGCAAGAAGGTTGTTTGGCTTCATCAATAGTATCAAAATATTAGTTAAGGAACTCAAATATTTAGCGAGGTTGTCTGCCTGTGCGTATAGTTTTCAAGTCACCTGATTACAAATGAAATTGTTAACTTCAACTTTTTCACAAAAATTGGAAGTTGTCAAGTAATGCTCGTAGAAAGTTTATAATTCTTTTTCATGTTTTATGCACTAACATTTAATATTTACTCAATTTTTTTTATTAATGTCACCTTAGAAGTTTCTTATAAGACTAAATTTGGTTATACAATTATTTTCTAAAAAGGATAAGATAATCAGTTTCCCCGAAATCACGACACTCTTGATATACCGTTATCTATACTTTATAAAACCTTTCATTACTACCCTATATCCTATGCTTTACATTTGAAGTTCTTTCCAAACTGTTTCTGGTTACGCTTCCAAAATGTAGAGATGGTGAGGTGTCGTTGTTAAATGGTTTGTGCAAAATAACGAGTTCTTTCGGAATTGGTTATTAAAAGAATTTTTTAAGATTTTATTGAAATCTCTTCAGACTGTTCATCTTAATTATTCCATATTAAAAGAGCAAAGAAAGCTAGTTCCTTCATTGTAATAGCAAAGATCGGGAAAGGAGCATCTTGTAATTGGTGTTTTATTACTGAAGGGCAAGATCCAGATATTTTCTCGGGCGTAGCCCAAATTTTCGCCCCCCCCCTAAAAATGGACAAAATTCGGAATTTTCAGCCGATTTTGACTATATAAACACCAAACTAGCTTTTTTTGCCCTCTAAAACGTTGTTTTCCGGTGTTTTTCTGTCTGTATTCATTCTTTCAGAATTTTCAATTTTTCAAACCCAATTTTTTAAAATAATATTGTAATACCAGTAATTTTTCCTGAAAGACTTCAATACTTGAAATATGCATAGATAGGTCCATTACCTACAAAAGTACAGAGGTACTTCTGTACTTTTGTAGGTAGACCTATCTATGCATATTTCAAGTTTGAAGTCAACATTTCGGAAAAAATTCTGGAAGTTGATACGAAGAATGTCAAAAAAACATGGGTTTTGAAAAATTGAGAATTTTGAAAGAATGACTACAGACAAAAAAAAAAAAAAAAAAGGAAAAAAGTTTTAAAAGGGCAAAAAAAAGCTACAGTTTGGTGTTTAAATAGTCAAAATCGGCTGAAAATTCCGAATTTTATGTCCATTTAGGGGGGAGAATAGGGCTCAGCCCGAGCAAAACATTGGATCTTGCCGTCATGAAGAACAAAAAAAAAATTATCAGGATTTGAGGAATTGACTGTAATAGACTATAAATATTGTAGCTGGTACATTAGATAATTTTCTACAGAAAGGTTTTGATGCAAATAAGTGTTTGACAGGGATGACAGAGCTATGATGGCCGTTTAATTATGACCTGGAAAGACGATGGTATTTAATAAATTTTGCTAGAGAAATATAAAAAAGCGCTGTGCAAGTCACATAGTGACCTTGTGAAATACTTGAATTGTGCCCCAGAAATTAAAACGGATTCTAAAACAGTAAAGCCTATAATCAACTTTTTCGTGAATCTGTTCTTCGAATAAATATGCTTTAAATATACCACGTTCTGCGAGACGCTTCAGTCGTATAAATACAGAAAGAAAAATTTACTGGCATCGTTCAACTTAAGGGCTGCAAAGGTTACCAAAAGACGGTAACTATGCAACGAGAAAAGTTACTTTTTCGGCTCCACTAATAAAACAATCATCAACGCACAATAAACATGGCACCCTACATTCTCTTCCATTTTCCGTCATTCTAACACCTTTCCCTACTACCCCAACCTCTTATTCCTTCATCACTCTATCCATTTACAAATTAAAAAAACCATGGAAGCATAACACATCCCTGCCTCACTCCACAATAAATATTAAACTATTCACTTTCCACTCATAATTTTTATACAAACTCCACTATTGACATTCATACTTTTGATTCTATTCAGAAGTCCACACCAACCATTGTCATACAGCCTATCACGAGCTCCCTATTAATCTATCATTCGCCTGTTGCATGTCCATAAAACCTAATTGCGATTTTTTATTATTTCATTTTCTGAATTATTTGGAAAAGCAGAATCTGAAGAAATCTATTAAAATTTTTTTTAGATCCCTCATGAAGTGGCGCTGTCAAATCTTTTATAAATACATTTTTAATTTGCACAACTAAAAAAGAAAATTTTATTTCAGTGTTAGAACTTCATTCATACAATGTGAAATTTTGATCTACTCGTCATCTACCACTTTTAAGTGCACCTTGTTCTTGGCCAATCAATTCTTCAGTTGCTCGACGCACTCTTTCAATATGGTAAACTTTGCTCTCATTAAGTAACTCCGATTTTAGGTCAGAGCACTTACGTAAACTTAGTAGGTAAATTGATTAGTTGAAGGTAAAGAGAATAGGGATAGATTGAAATAGTAAGAAATTGAAAATATACAATTTACCACCATATAAGTATTAACATTTTTGATTATAAATTTGATTTTTTAACATGTGCACACGTTAACCTCGTTTTTAGATAATTGAGAAAACCCTTTAAATTCCTAGTGAATTTTGGACAATTATATCCAATAGTGGCAAAGTAAAATCCTCTAAAAATGTCTTACAACCTACGATCTAAATCTAAAAAATTAACAAAATAGAAGAGATATATCTGGAAGTATATATTAGTTTTTATAAGAGAATTGCTAACTTCTGTATTAATTAGATAAAAGTGACTTGAGCAAAACTACTTTATTGAGTTATTCATAACGGGCCATCTAACATCCCAGGGGTGTCTGGCAACCCTGCTTTGTCTTTGCTCTGGTCTAGGGATGCCGATATTAAAAGTGGGGCCGATGTTAAGCGCCAGCCAACGACCATGTATAAAATA
>JABUQX010044712.1:0-5000 GCA_015478945.1 Trachelipus rathkii
TGTTAGCGTGTGTGGATATGTTTGATGTATGTGAGATGTTGTTTTGTGGTGGTGGGATGTTATTCAGAATTTGGTTTGTATATTAAGGCTGGGGAGGATGGAGGTTGTTTCAAGCATGTGATAGAAATGGTTAGAGAGGGCGATATGACGGTGCTGAGGTGTTTGGTGTTTTGGCGAAGAAATTGAGTGCCTATCATTTCTAAAGTGTTTGTCTATGGGTAGTATTTTTGTGTTTCATCATGTAGATGTTGTTGTGGAGTGTAGATGTTTTTTTTTTTTTTTTTTTTTTTTTTTTTACAGTTAATGACCACCGCTCACGGGAAAAACCTTGTTCTAGGAGGGTACATAAAAAAAAACAAAACTTCAACCCATGCAAATTATCTCAGATGAGCTTAGACAGAAGCTTTAAAGGGAGGGAGGGAAAATTGAGTAGGAAAACACAGAAGATGGAAGAGAATTCACAGTCAGATGTGGCAGGAAAGAAGGAGGAACCGCAGCGAAATATTCTGGAGTTGCTAATATCAACACAATACTTCATGTGCCGACACAGCACCCCTTGGGCTACGAGGGGTGTCTTAAAGGTGGTGGCATGCGAGTGGAAAGTTCCCTCGAGCACTTGCCGCTACGGTACCTATAAAAGAGATAAAGCACCAACATCGCGCCGCAAAGATCAGAGGGTCAAGAAAAAAAAAAAAAAAACAGACCAGTTTATAAGACTGTTTACTTTGAACTCAATTCTATCCAAAAGATGGGTGAAACTGGAGCCACCCCCAAAATGTGTAAACAGAACTCCATACAAGTATAGGCCCTTGCAAAGTTGTAGTAACTGTGAAGAGGAAAAAAGTCTCGCAGTTAAAACAGAAACTCCAGCTTCTTTGAGGCCGCCTTAGCAACCGTTTGTGATGTGAAGGGTCTCCAAGACATTTTTTTGTTTATGTTAAGGCAAAGGATGTTTATATTGTCAAACAGGAAGAGACGAGAGAACCGTCGACGAGAGATAGGAAAGTTAGAAAGGTGTCTTAAGAGAGGGAGATTTGTAGAAGAAAGGTTGAGTTTTTAAAGAGTAAAATTTCACTAAGGTTGAGACGACCCCACCGGAAAATTCTATCCAGATCAGCGAGAATCAGAAATCGGAAAAGATTAAGACGAGAAGGCAATTTCTAGAAGTAAAAGAGGAGGCAGAATTGAAATGAGTTGAAGAATGAAGGGTCCAGTCATCGGCATATATGAGTGAATAGAGTTGGATGTGCAGGTGAGAAGATCATTAATGAAAGTAGGAATAAAGTAGGAGATAAAACAGAGCCCTGAGGGACACCACTATTGACAGAAAAGGAAGAAGAAGTCGCCCCACCAACAACAGCCGATATTGAGCGATTTGAAAGAAAACTAGACATAAGTAAGCAGAGGAGGAGGAGGAAACTCAAAGGAGGGGAGCTTGGAGGCCGTAAACGCGTGCCATACCGTCAAAATGCTTATGGATATGTCAGGCGGCCACCGGCGCAAAAGTCTCCCCGTAGTTCCTAAGGGCGGAAACCAATAAATCCGGTTAAATAGGAAAGTAATATCACCAGTAGACGCTCGAACGCCGAAAGAAGAGAATGAGATTCGATGGTCTAAGAAGTGAGAGTTAAGAAGGGTTTCAAAGATCTTAGATAGAACACAGGTGAGAGCTTATAGGGCGATAGTTAGAAGGATTTCAAAGCGGCTTCCCTTTTTCGGAATGGTTGGACATGTGCGTGCTTCCAACACTGAGGGAAAGTGTTAGTATTGAGACATAGAGAATATAGTTGAACGAGGGGAGGGCCAGCTCGGAAGCACACTCCCTCAAAACTCGGGGAAGTATGACTTCCGGTCCACCACCGCCTCCCTAACGTTCATAGATCTCAAAGGACCCCATGCACCCGATCAAAATGTAATCACAGGCAAAGACATAGGACACCTGAGAGGAGAAGTGGAGGAGGAGGAAGCCCAAGAATCGTCAGGGTTTGAGTTAGAGGAAATAGGAGGCCGAAGAGAATTGGCCTTTTCAGTTGGAGAAGTTAGCAACAGAGCCATCAAGATCGAAAAAGAAGAGGAAAGGCCGATTTACAGAAGTTGTTAGAGATGTTTTTGGCAAGAGGCCAGAAAGAATTTATAGTAGGAGAACCAAGGAGGTTAAGCGCACCTTCGTTTGATGAAGCCCGCTTTGCTTCGTCGAAGAGTATCCCTGCACGATTTCTAGCTGATTGAAAATTAGCGAGAGTGATAGGAGAAATCGGAGGGACAGTTGTGTCTCCAGTCTTACTCTGATAAGCGCCTGTCATCTAGGCTGGAGGCCGAGATGGATACAGGCACGGATCGACGACTCAGTGGCATTGTTTCATCGACCAACAATGTGGACGTCTCTAGCTGCGTAAGTACAGGGAGCGTATCGAGACCTCCGGCGTGAGGCCCTCTCCGCCTTCGTGAGCGTGACCTCTACACTGCGCCTACCTGTAGTGCAAGGTAAGTGGGAAGCGTGCCTGAGAGTCTAAGAGACGCTCATGGTGCCGAACTTATATGTTATATGGCCGTAGAATGCGTGACGTAAGGTCTGCCTCCAATCCATCCCTCCTTGTCCCCCGATCAAAGTGCCAGAAAAACGCATAAGGGCAGGATGGAGCTGTTGTGTATGTAGCAATGCTATGTACAGAGAGTTTAGTGGAAGAGCTTTCCTATTCGCAGTTGGGTTGGGTCAGCATTGTTTACCACATTAGGGCAGGGAAGGCTCGTAGTATAAGTTTTATACGAGGATGATTAGGACTAGCCCTGGTGCGCAAACTAAGGTCATTATGGGTGTCATACTGTTTGTATTATTCGGTGTTTGTAGGACGACTCCACAGTAATGTTTGTGAGGTTCTTGTTGTGATTAGCTTAGCCGCACTTCGTTGCGGCCAGGGATGCCCAGTTGCTAACATGAATATTTGTTCTCCCTCTCTGTGACTAATTGATGTGATGGCGCCTCCTCTTTGAGCCTCAATTAGTCAGTTATGTACGATGGATCGCTCGACCATTCATGATGTGGTTGGGTTACATTGAAATCCCCTAAATAGAGGCAGCTTTGAGTATTTGGATGACGTAAGGATTACGCTGGAGCGAAGTCGCCGGTTGCGAATGGTTTGGGGAGATGCTAGGAGCGTTCTAATAGCGAAGCGGGACGAAGAGTCGCAAAATTCCTTGTGCCTGTTATGGAGGTAACCAGTAGGCAGAAGCAAAGATTGTACTCTTGTAGCTAGAGTTTTAGGGAGGATTAGTAGATCGTCGAGCCACGAGCTGTATTTTGAGTTCACGGGAGAGTTCTACGATTTTCCACGTGGTATGATGACTGCTGTGTGCGGGGGGACGTATTATTTGAGACTCTTTACTTGGCAGAGCCCATCACTTCCACCTTTCAGATCGGAATATAATTGTAATAAGTTATAAGTTGGAATATATCATTTTAAACGAGTTAGAGAATGAAATTTAGCGTCATCCTGAGGTCTCAGCAGAGCAAAGGTTTAGGAATAAGAGTTAAGGTGAGGTGAGATTCACGGAGGCAAAGTTCGATTTTAAGCCGCCGGATGTTGGTAAAGTTAATGTAAAGCCCGCGCCCTCGCAAAACCTGCCATCTTTACACACACACACACACACACTTCGACATACACACACGCGCAAATAAGAACAAACAAGAACAAAAGGAGAAATCGGAAATAAAAAAAAAAAAAAATTAACAACAGACACTAAATACTAAACTTAAAAAATTTAACCGTCAAAATTTAATAAACACATGCCTACTGTACAATGCAAAAAATAAAACTTAAACCTATATAACTTTACTAGCATCCCTGTTATAAATTCTAGTGCCCTGGCTTTTTGAGTTATTTGTAGTTTTCTTATATTTACCTTGGTCAGTAATGGGTGCCATGTTGGTTATTATATATATATTATATATATTATATAATATATTATATATATATATAATATTATATATATCTATATATATATATAATATATTATATATATATTTTATATATCCATTTTTTTATAATTATATTTATTACAATATATTTATTTATATTTATATAATTTTATTATTTATATTATATAAATATATAATATATATTATATTATAATATATATTAGTGTTTGACCGACCGGTTGGCGGGAATTTTGCTCTGGGGCCGGGGCTGCTCTATATATTTTTGTTTCCGGGGCCGGGGCCGGGGCTCCGTGGCGGGGTTTAGCTAAAATTCTGAAATGTCCTTTTAAGAGAACTTCAGGATGAAACACTTAAATATAATTTCAACTTAATTAATAATTTAAATTAATAAGAAAAGGATACATTTAATTAATTCAATTAAATAAATATTTTCGAAAGAAAATTTTAGAAAATAATTGATTTTCTAGAAGATAAGTTGTATTAAATTATAAAAAAAATATATATATAATATATATAATATATTATTATAATATTATTATATATATTATTTTATATATATGAATATATTATATTTATATTATTATATTATTATATATTATATATTATTATTTAAGAAGTACTATGTCGTAGTGATATATTTTCTTTAGAGAGGAAGCCCTTGGATCTTTTTTAGTATTTATGCTTTAACGCGTCACCTCTCATTTTTATTCTAATGTACACACATATTTTAAAAACTATTGTTAAAGACACTGTATTTTGTTTTAAATGAAATAAATTTTAAAAGGAAAGCTAATTTTTCGTCCCCGAAATTGAGACCTCTTCAGCTAAGGGACTATGGATTTCTTTCTTGTATCATCAGTTTTAAGTGTGTTTCAGTTTTCTGCTATTTTTCTTCATGGTTCACGTTGTTGAAATATTTGATGTTTTCAGATAATTCTTTTGTATAAAATCTATCTTAACTCACCGGGATGCTTATTTGTAGTTGTTACTATTATAAATGCAAAGGGATTTCCATGATTTTGCAATGGTTCGTGTGATTGATATTTCTGATCATCTTTATATT
>JABUQX010044712.1:10000-12500 GCA_015478945.1 Trachelipus rathkii
TAATAATAGTAATAATAATAATAATAATAATAATAATAATAATAATAATAATAATAATAGAGGAAAAGATGGGGTGGAGGAAAACCTTCCGCTGGGCAAAACCCTGCGGAAGGAAAACCACCACAAAGTTAACTTTCTTTAAACACTTTTGAAAATATTGCTGAATTGTGGTGAAGTAAAAGAAAAACTGTTCCCAGTATTGGTCGATATTTTAAAGTTTTTCCTCAAATATATTTCCTGCTTTTGAAATGAAAATAATTTCTCTGAATATATGAGGAGACTGGAAAGGAGAGTAATTTTTGGGCTAGTACTGCTATGTTTGGGAATTTAGCTTTGTTCACTTTCCACCAATTAAGGAATTCTTTTTTTCCCAGATTAGAAATTGATTTTTCTGGTAAAAAAAAATTCAATTTCTTTAAGAATTTCGCCTTTTGAAGAGCCACTGATTTTTCGTTTTTTCCTTTTTACACTGACTCGCTGTCACTTTCACTTTCTTCAAACTTATAAAAACTAAATAACTTTGGCAGTAATTCTTTTCTAAATGTTCCGGTAATTTTGAGATACTTTGGCAAATCTTAGTTTATTGTAATATATGCTCGTTTCTGAAAATGACTCATCGCTGAACCTTCTTCTGTACTGCTATAATATTATGACTTTCTACCTTCAATTATTTGCATATTTCTTCAAGCATTTCATTTTCTGCTCAATTCTCTTATATCATTAGAAAATAAAGTCAGTTAGTATCTTGGATCTACTACAGTATTTAAAACAATTATCTTATTTTGATATATGTCTTTAATCCTTTCTCTTCCTTTTTATTCATAAATCTAAACTCTAATGCCTTCTTCAGCTCTTCTCTATTCTCTGCTGTCGTCCTCAGAGCTTGAGAGATATGCTGGAGAGCTCAAATATGTAGAATAATTGATGATATAATTGATTTTGCCTTAGTTTCCGTAACCATGAGAAATGGTTGCAAAACTCTTAGAATTTTTTCAAGTATTTGCCATTTATTCAGCAAGTCCCAAAAGCTTAATGATTGATTGTTCTATAATGTAAACTTGCAGAGGTCTTTTCAAACATTCAATTCTTTCTAGAATCAAATATGTGCTATTCCACCTTGTATTAACATCTTGAATTGGCGTAAGTTGGCTTGCAAGATGTGGATCCAAGTCTCTTTGTATTCTTTTAAGTTCATTACAGCTTAAAAACTGGAATGATTGAAATGTATACAAATATTCATACATTTCGTTATTAAATCATACATCTTTAATAAATTGAAGTTTATGAATAAAACAAGAAAAACATGTGTATCCTGCTAAATCAGTTCCAAGTTTCATGTCATATGCTCCATCTCGAAGGATGAAATGGATTATGTTAGGAGGAATTTCCCAATTATTCATCTTAATTTCAAAACTCATAGGGATTTTAATTCCAGAATGAGAACTGGGAAATATACTTGCAATGGAGTACACAGTCCATTTTTTCAAACTCGCTGGTAAGCCAGAGTGCAGTTAGAGAAATAAATGAGTCGTTTGAATTATTTAGCTCTCTATATATATCTGTAGTAAATGATATCTGATCAGCCTTGGATAACTTCTCGAATACTGTTGATCTCAATTTCCTGTATGAAGTTGGTAACATTTTCTCTACAAAATATTTTCTACTAGGAATAAGATATTTTGGTTGAAGATGGGCAATAAGTTCTATGAATCCCTTTTCTTCTGTGACTGTGAATGGCTGGTTACTCATTGCGATAAAATTCATTATTTTCTGTGATTTGGGGTCATTGATATGCCAAATCTTTTTTGGGGAGAACTCTCCTCAAAACTCACTTATTTTACGGCTTTGATCTATTGCTCTTTTGTGGTTACCCCTGTTCTAGAAAATACAAGACTCTTTTTTTTAGTATTAACATTTTTGGACTTCTGATATTCTTCTTTAGGAACCATCTCATATGTTCATAGAAACCGGCTTTGTACTAAATATAAGATTTTTGTTGAAAGTTATATAAATATTTTTTTTTACATTTTTTATAGTTAAAGGAAAGTTCATAAGAAATTCCGGTTCCGGCCGGAATTTTTTTTGTGATTCCGGCTAATTCCGGTTCCGGCCGGAACTGAAAATTTCAGTTCCGGTACACCCCTAATATATATATAATATATATAAATATAATTATATATATATATATATATATATACTATACTATATATATATATTATTATATATTATATATCATATAATCTATATATATATTATATATATATATATATATATATATTATATACTAATATATTATACTATATATATATATATATAAATAAATTATATATATATATATATATATATATATATATATATTATATATATATATATATTATATATATATATATATTATATATATATATCTATATCATTTCAGTACCGATGATGGCCGCTCGATAATTTTTGAAAACTTTTATATTTTGCATGGCATTAATGTTATCCCTGGCAAGTTCAAAAC
>JABUQX010044712.1:17500-44405 GCA_015478945.1 Trachelipus rathkii
CGTGGGTGTATTATTAAAAGAAGGAATAATTAACGATATGAAATTTTAAGTGATTATAAATACTGGAGGGTGGACAACATAAAACTTATTGGGAGTTTGGTAATTTTTTTAAAAATATACAGGGTGTCCAAAATTCAATTTTTCGGGAAAATCGGTAACTTTGAACCTTGATATCTCTGATGGGGTAAAGTGCTAAAATCCTGAAATTTTCACACAATTATACTACTACCATAGATGTTCCTTCACCTGCAATATTGGACCCTTTGTATTGCTTGTTTTAAGAAAAGTACAGGCATTCAAAATGCCCAAAAAAAAAAAAAAAATTTTAGTTGGTTTTAATAATTATTATTAATAGTTATTATAGTTAAGAACAATACAATAGACAAATGAAATAGTGGTGGCATCAAGGAAAATGAAACAATGTTAAAAAAAATTAAATTTTAAGGTTAATATACATAAAATCATCATATCCACTGTAAATTACAACTTTAACTAAATAACTTTTGAAAACTTCATCCAGCATCTAATCTGGTATATATATATATATATTATATTATATATATTATATATTATATATATATATTATATATATATATATATAATATATATATATTATATAATATATATCAGGTATGATTATAACATAAAAAAACCTTTAAATCAAAATAATAAAATTGTGCAGTATATACCGGTGTATATATATATTTTATCTATACTAATATATATATATATAATATATATTATAATATATAATACTATATAATATATAATTATATATTATATATATTTATATATATATATATATATATAATTACTTTATTATAATATATATATATATATATATATATAATATATATATATAATCTAGGTATGTTATAAATAGAGAAACCCTGAAATAATAATAATAATTGTGCCAGTATATACCGGTGTGTATATATATATATATATATAATATATATATATAATATATATATAATATATATATAATATATTTTATATTATATATTATATATATATATATATATATATATAATATATAATATAATTATATTATATATTACTATATATATATATATATATATATATATATATATATTATATAATATTATATATATATATATATATATATCTATATATATATTATATATTATATATATCTATATATATATTATACTTTGCGCTGTTCTGTGATTCTCTAAAAAAGAGAGATTTTCTCGAAATCTTTGTTTGAGATGTAATTTCTGCCTGTTAATGACATTTTTATTTCAAGCCCAGAAAGTTTTCGTAAAATATTTTTCATTGGATCCATACCCGATTGCAATCTGACATCTTGAATGAAGTTCTGGGTCCGGAAGGATGATAAAAATATATGTAAACATCATTGTTCTCCACACTTATTTCTTTTACCTTTCCAATCCACCATTGGTCATCATATACGCAAGCTACTGTGTCATTTATCTCTACACTTAATGAAAAAATTTTGCTGACACAGTGGTCTTCGTAAACGTCAGTTTTTGAGGTTGGATAGCACCTAATTATGTTCTCTGAAAGTGAAGAGAATTTTTGAAAGTTTCTTGTTCCCTTAATTCTCAAACAATTTTCATATCTTGTTTTAAGTCTTTCAATGTGTTCATGAATTTCTTCTTCTTTTACGAGAAAATAAGTTATTCCTCTTATTTTTCTTTGCAGAATGAATATATTTGGTCAATATTAAGAATTTGGTGTGTTGTTGTTCTTTGTAAGCTGACTTTGCTTAATTCGAGCTTTGTTGTTCCTCCAACCCCCATCACAGGCATTTTCCCGTGGCAAGATGCAAAGAAATGCCATTCAGCTTTTAATGCGAAATCTTTTTGGTGATGGCAAATGTTAACAATTTTTTTATTTCTTTACTGGCTACCACTTCCATCTGAAAAATATACTAGCTTTTCAACTTTAGGCAAATTATGTTTAATATATTTTACTACATATGTTTGGAAGACGTGAACAACTGATGTGTTGTGCTCTAAGTAGTTACTTAAAGCACAAAGAGAGTGACTTCTTAATTTACTATTTTCATCTCTAAAATATAGAACAAATGGGTGCAAAGTAGCTTGGTCATTGACCCAATGATACCCTTGAAATTCGTCTTGGACTACGTACGTGTAGTTCTCGGCAAAATCAGCCAAGATTATGCATTCATTTTCAGAATGGAACAAAACATAGGCGATGGAACATGGGAGGAAGTTTATAAAGGAGTTCTTACGACTCAACTCAAACTTTTAAATAATGTTTATACTTCAATCAGTATATATACACGTCTTGACCTAATCTTATGTCTATTTATACTGATGCAACAATTACTTATTATATAATTGATAGTAGTATACTCAATATTTATTTATCATTTTATAAATTATATAATATACATATATTTATGTGTTACTCATATTTTTAGACTCTATATATACTTTTTATGGTTATTTTTATAATGTATATTTTCATATCCACTTTCTTTAACAACTCCTTATAATTTATAGACTTAAAGTGGATTCCTCTCTAGAATTTTTACAACAAAGTTTACAGCTACAATTATGTCTTTATAATATATATATATATATATATAGCTCATATAAATATATATATATATATACTATACTATATTCTAATATTATATACTATATATATTATATATATATATATTATCATATATATAATATATATATATATATTATATATATTATTATATATATATACTAGTATATCTTATTTATACTATATTTATATATATATATATATATATAAAACTTTAAAATATATATATAAATATATATTCTTATAAAATTCTTGTCTCTCTTTTTTTTCCTTTATCTACTCAAATTAATTATAAGGCTTCTAATTCTTAAGGATATCATTACGAAGTACTATAGGGCCTTAAAATCTATATTATAAGTCTAAGTGAAGGTGAGCGAATAATCTGCACGAAATTGAGGAAAAGACTCCTAAAGCATCATGGCTAAATTAAACGAAAATGCAGTCCCAACAAGAATATGACAGATACGCGAAAAGAAAAAGTCCAGCCTTAACCGCCCCTCTGTACCAATTAATTACGTGAGAACTCGTCAGCAGCCGACGAAAACTCTACCACCTACCACACTTAAAATATAGTTGACAACATAATGGATGAGTGGTGCTCATATTTCACATATTGGATGAGCGGTGTTCATATTTCACATAATGAATTAGTGGTGCTTATGTTTCACATAATGGATGAGTGGTGCTCACATTTCACATAATGTATGAGTGGTGCTCATATTTCACATAATGGACAAGTGGTACTTATATTTCCAGCAAAAATATTTCTTTGAATCTTATGACTCATCCATTTAATTCTTACTCAAAGAACTGGGGAGATTGCCACTCTCACACTACTCTTTATATATATAGGAAACCATAATTACTGATGCGGATTGTGAAGGAGAGGAGAGGGGAGTTGTGAGTAAGAGAGAAGGGGTTTTAACCCCCCCGAAATGTCACGTGACATCTTGGAAAGAATCATTTTAAATTGCTATATCAAAGTTTAATTTCCATGATATATCTTAAATTTAGGGTTGTCTGAACCGGAATTTTCCGCAACTCACGGCACAGCAGAGCACAGCACCGCACTGCAACTCGCAAACGTTTCCTCCAATCCTGCGGATCTGTCGCAGCACACCGCACGGCAACATTTTTTTGCAATGCGCACCGCACTATACTGCACAGATGAGTTGTCCAACTCTATTATTATCGAGCATTAATCTTCATCCAGTCAGGTGGAGGTTGAAGGTCGGCCACGAAACATCACACCACCACTAAATAACGAAAAAGCTTAACAACGTCATTTCCAAATTATCCAACTGGACTATCATCGCGAATCTTCTAAATATCATACACTCGCAATCCAATACATCTCTAACATATACTTTATTCATTTATTCTCACTATCATTTATTTAATACCTTTAATTCTTCACACTACACATTACAATACTTACTTATAATACACATTCATTATATATACTATATTATCACTCAATTTTTATTAATCAATTTTACTACTCAATCAAACCTAGTCAGCTATCACCCTAAAACATTGTCCTATATCTTAGAACACATTGAATATTAGATCTATACTTTCTATTTTACCATGACATATGTTCTAACTACTATACTACTCTTGATAGGCTCAAAGCAAGAAGCCCTTCAGGAATAGAACTTCTATCGTCAAGACACCTCTAGCCGCATAACACGTCGCTACTCAACTTAGTCTCTTTTTTTATCATTTGGCAACCGTGAGAACGGACTTTTATATTGGGATACTCACAGCAACCTTTCTGCCTTCACGAACTTTCCTACTACACATATTCCTTCGAACTTCAATACCGATTTTTCCATATTCTACAATACAAACAAGCACATATATCCATATAACTCCAACTCAATATAATAATTAATTAAACATTACAGTTACTTAAATATATCATTTCACTATTCCGGGCTCACCGGCATAGCACGGGCTTCTACACTCGGCCATATATAAAGCATAAACTCATCACAATCGAATAGGAGAACTGTCTCGATCTTCAAACATAAGTGAAGCACACCTTTACGTCATAATTTAGGATTTGATAAGTTCTCAATTTCTTCATACCATTCCTCTCAAATCTATTTTTTATCTTTTATCAGACAACTTCGGTCCATCGGTTAATCTATCTCCTCATCTTACATTAAACCTTAACATTGGCTCTTTGGCTTCCAAAACTATCCTTTTTCTAAGATTTGCCTCAGCAAATTTTTTAACAAGTAGATCTATAATTCTATAATCTCCGACATGATATCATATGGATTACGAGAGCACTTTATTTCCCTCTTTTAATTGGTTCAATCTGCCAGAGATCTCCAGAGAACTAAATAACTAGTTCGCCATGTTATCAAATATTTATCCAAAATTTCATAATTTCTTCTATAGTGAGTAAAGGCTGAATTCTGATTCGATCGCACAAATTTTACACATCGCATCATCTATTGCTTCGCAATATTGTGTCTATCGAATATCTTTATCATAAATTCCCACTGTCCATTCATCACCCACATCTGAATAAAACCTAACTAGCAGACAATTAAAATCAGCAACATCGCTGGACTATCACATCAGTCGTATATAAATGTAATCTAGAATACATTAATATCGAGAATCTTATTCATCTAGACATCTTTCTCATTAAAGCGAGCAAAACGAAGTCATGCTTCAGATCTTCATACGATGTGATCTTCATCTGAAGTTCTCATTTGGCTATATAGCCTCTACCAACCAACACCATATAATTCATCTTAACTCTTTAAGCACCTGCGATTAGGTAAGGCTTATCTATAACCTCTGAGTGCATAGGATACAAACCAAACTGCACCGTGGCTATAATCATTAATACCTCTAGGTACATACATATCAATTTATCGTGTCATTCTCGGGTATCCGTCATTTTCTCAATGCATAATTGTTACATCCAAGCGCCTTCAGAGAGTCTCTCTTGTATAAATGCTCCATTGAACTATTTCCTCTATGAGAAAGAGACCTCATAGTTCAGACGTCTTATATCTGCAAACGTTGGAAATATGCTATAAATTTAGTTACATCCACTGTAGAGCAATCATGTGAGTCGCTTGGGACAGAAATATGTAAATCTCGAGCTTCATCCTTTCGACAAGAGTAAATAAATCACAAGCAGAAAAGGCGTACATATTACCTAGATTCTTCTCCCGATGTTTACAAACTAGCAGTGCAAAGAGTAACAATGTGTATATAATTATATAATGCTGCATGGTCGCATCTTTTCTTTATATACTACTGGAGAGTAATCTAGCTTAAAGCAGTTTCTTTCTATCTATCAACAGCTATCCCTCTACCCCCACCTTATAAGGGTACCTATTTACTCGCTCGTCCTCCACTAACTCCACATTAAAGATGGGGATCCCTCACAAAATATAGGGCTTTATTACTAGAACTCACCTTTAACAAGATTAGGCCAATCAAGACTCATCTTCAAGGTGCATCCGTTCTTTGTGAGCTATCGATTATTATAAGGCTTCAATTACCAATTATATAATTATATCATAGGTATACTATATGCTAGCTTATTGTGTGACCCATTTCATTCTTCGAATAGCAAATTGAAACTAATCTCAAAGCTCTCTTCATCCCATAACCCTACTCGTAGCTGCAATTAAAACCGTCTTTCATCGCCAAAAGCTAAGAAGAAACTGGCGTATTTCACTATCTGAAATCTTATACGTACCTAAATTTTCAAACAGCCCACACATACAAACATCAAACTATTACTTAATCATACCACAAATGGGGGGAATCTTCGATCGTCACTGGATTAATACTCAATTGACAGAAGTTTATCGAAGTCGTTTGCCCTTCCCACACTCCCCCACATCATCCATTTCATTACAGTCTACAAAAGCACCAATCCCTATTTCATTATTCTAAGCAGGTGATTCCCCTTATTCTATTCTTAATATCTTTGGAATTTACTTCTCTCGTTATATTTTTTGAAAAGAGATTAATTCCTAAAAATATGTTGACTGCTTTCATGTCAAACTAATAAGTTTTTTTTTAACAAATTCATAAAGCGTCCATCACTGCATTTCCAAAGAATGACCTTGAGTCAATTCCAACTGTTCATTTACACCTCTTGTTCTGTCGGTTACACACCTTGAACTCGGTATGCAGCTCAACACATGTAGTAGATAGTGATTTAAAATTTTAATACTTCCTCGCTTATATAAGGTATACGTCGCATATGGCAAATTAATCGATATTTTCTTTGTTCGAGAACTCATCATTTTTTTGCATATAACTTTAAAAGACTATAGTAAATAAGCTTCGTGGATCTAACTATTGCCTTTAATTTCATATTCTTTATTTATAAATACAAAATTGTGGTATTTTAATAATCATGAGAAGATTCGACTTTCATTTAATCCCAGACACCACAAGAGACTTAGCTGTATCGCGACCATTCCCAACCATTTTTCCAATAGAAAGTTATAATCTTATTCCGTAATTGCAGTATGAATTCTTACTCTTGGCTACAGGGAAATTCTGCTATGCACTTTTCGGCAAATACCTATAAAAACTGAGATCACCAAATTGAGGCCATATATGCTTTTATCTGTATGTATCAAAAAAATATGCGTAGTAACTCTTTACTCTGACAAATCTAGCTTATAAAAGATTACTTAAATTCGTTCATGATGAAGACCCTAAATGTGATCGTTCAGTTTTGCTTTTTCTCAATAAGTATCTATTTATCGGCCAATATTAGGCTATCTACTTTTACTATTATAAATCCTTAAACTAGATTAAGATACCACGATGTTAATTTACCCTTGTTGAACGGGTTTCATAAGACAATATTTTATGGTTAGTGATAACGGAATTCAAAGCTCAATAACTTCACATCGTGAAACTTACCGTAAGAATTTGCATAATTTGTAAAATGCTCGCTATTGATTCATCCACCATCACTCTCATTAGAATATTAATCATTTACTTTTTATATAAACAATGTTGGTCGACAATAACCACTGATTCCTAATACTTGGATCTGACTCGTGCCAAATAAAGTACCGAAATATCTTCACATTTACGTTTATAAGGAACATTGATGTGCTTTCTCGTGCTTATTATTATCGAAAAAACTCGACAAACCGTATCACTAACGGGAGTGAAACTGGTTTTTCCCTTGTCACTGTTTCTAGTATCTTCAATTGAGGCTTTTTATCCAATAACCTGAAATCTCGTTTTATGTTGTGAATTCTTCTTGTAGAGCACTCGAATTTTTAAATCATCACAATAAACCCGATGTTATACCAATTGTCCTTTATATTATTAATAAAAATTGAGTGATTACTTAATTTGCATCATATTTAATATCTAAATAAACTGTCTAAAGGAAAAGTTCAAAACAAAGAGAGAGAGCATACAATATCCACCATTATAGGATGCACTTCAAATTCTGAGAAACATGTTCACCAATAAGACTATCCACATATTCGAACAATACAAACTGGGAAGATCAGAGATATATGACGAGCATATTAAGCTTTGCGTATGTTACACTCGAAACCTCTCGTAGTAAGCACATGTGTGCAAAAAATTCGAGTAACTTTTTTAAGAAATTTGAACATTCCAAGTAACAAGGAAAATTTAATAAACTATTAAAGTTACACAACTCTACATCTATCAAATGCTTGATATGTTAGGATTAAATTTTTTGAACTACAGGCCGCGCTGCATGCAAGCCGATACATGTGATTTCTAGTACTTTAGTTTATCTTGTGTAATTCTATTAATAACCGTTATGTATTCGTTGTAAAGATATCTATTCTATCATTTAGTGCATATAAAATATCGGACGATATATTTGATTAATCTTTGACCAGTTAATACATAAAAAAGTTACTTAAAATTCACTTAGAAAAAAACAATTCTTCGTATGAGGTGCATAGCCTCATCTCCACCCTACACATGTTTCTTGTTTAAAAGAAATTTGTCTATGTAATATACTTCAATGGTTAATCCTTCTATTCTCCTTTCACGTCAACCTAGCAGCTGTCATTATGTTAGAAACTTCTCCTCGGATTTTTCTGTGACCGGATTTTAACTTAATCAAATGCTTGAGTCTATATCCATTTACCTCGTCGTGTCACACATGCTAGCAATCCTCATGCATAAACCTCTGGCTTCCGCAAGCACCATTCAACGATCAACCCTCTTCTTTGCTTAGACCAGTGCTGCCCACAACCCGTTCTGCACCGTGTCTGGGCTCCAACGACTTTTTTAAATGGTGTGTTACACTCGTAATATGATCATTTTAACTATAATCTCTGATTTGGCACTCTTCTCAGGGAGCTTAGACACAGGTTCGGGGCTTCGGGGAAACCGGAGTCGTTATTTTTATGGAGTTATTTTTCTATATAATGGTTGGTAAAATTAAGATTTAAACTCTTAAGATCTCATTTTATCGACCTTATTAGGTCACGTCTAGATATTGATTAATTGTATATGTTCTTTAATTTAGATAATGACATAACACACAAAGTTAGTATTCAATCGAATTCAAGGATCCGAAGTGTCTAGCTCACTAACATGTTTTTATTAAAAAAGGTGCAGGACTTTTCCTCTTTTACATTTCAACTTGCATAGCCTAGGAAGCACGCACACAATTTTCTATATAACGAAGTAAACACACATTCTCAAGTTTAGATATCCTATAATTTCGTGTTTGATCTTTTTCAATATCAATTTTACAATTTGTCCTCTTTTTGTGGTAAAAAAACTGGGGACATAATTGGACCACGTCATGGCGCAATTATAAAATCTCATCTGGAGCAGGTGATCCCCATTTTTTTTTTTTAAAATCTAGTGTAACAATCTATTCTTTAACTATCTTACTAATTATATTACATTTGGTAACTTCAGTATATTCTTTATTTTGTGTACTCGCTTTTGTTCGTTTAAACAGAAAGTTAGTTGAACGAATCTAGTTTAGAAAAGGGGAAATGGTACAAATTCTTACAATATTAATTGCGTTGCTCGCACATAGTTCAAATTTTTTTTGGCAGGGGGGCACTTTTTTTTTATTGTATCATTTCTATTTAAGAATAAATTCAAATCATTATATAATATTTTGTATCCTTATCTCTTTATGTATACAATCTTTATTACCCGAACTATAACTTTCAGATTTTACATATTCTCTCTCAGGAGAGATTCCATCATCTACGAAACACACACAGAACAGATGCATTCCTTTTTCAATTGTTTTGGGTGTTTAATCTGCACTATAGGACTCTGGTAAATAGGAATACTTACTAACGTTGTTCTCCTCCAAGTGTAACTTTCTACACAAACAGCATCTGTGGACACTTATACCATATTTTAATTTAAACTTATAAGTTTATTCTGTATTAATAAAGTATTTATTATCATAAGAATTGATTTCCTATCGACTTGCCAAAAACAATCTCTAACAACTTCTAATAATTTTTAATATCTTATCAATTTTTTTAAAAGTTACTTTTAGAATTACACATTAAAATTTTGGCATTATACGAAAACATCTATTACCTTGGAATTACAAATATTTATGGAAATTATAATTTATTGATAGGTTTAATCCTAAGATTCCCATATTCCAATGCACCTAGGTATTAGTTTAATCGGCGGACACTTTTCAAGATTTCCTTTAAATTCTCTTTTTATGATTAGGTGTACTAGATTTTTTACAATTTAGATTATTCTTCTGGTCTTAGGGTATGTCAAGTATATATTAGACATTTGGTATCTCCTTATAAACTGGGCATTTATTAGAGATTCTGATGGGCATATGGATAATGCTTCACGCCTCGTCCAGAACATAACCTAGTAAACTCACTATATTACAATTTATACTACGAGAGACATTACTCTAATCTGTCTATACCTAATCTAATACCATTACGCTAGGAACTATTATACAATATATATAGATATAACATTTTCAACATTACTTTTATAAAGAACAGTTAATTAATTAATTATTTACCACTTTTGTGATATAATTTCGCCTATTTAATATAGTAAAAAATCACATACTGATATACAAAAAAATTATCATATATCTTTTAGATCAACTTACATACATAATTGATACTATAATACTTCAAATTATATCGTATTTTATTACTATATTATTATTATTATTATATTATAATAATATCATTTTAATACATTTATTAGTAATAGGAAATCCTTTATAATATTATTATAAATTTGATATCTTACTAAATATAATATTAATTATTAATTATATATTTATATAACATTAATTAATTATTAAATCACTAATTTATATTTTATATTATATTCTTATTTTGGACCTTACTTATTTCATAAACAGTAACAAAACAATTTAACCATCTATGATGACAAATGAGTCGTCTTAAGTGGACGGGTCTCCACGGAGAATTATTGGTTCTTTAACAGCTCATTAGTTGGGAGTGGAAACAGTGAGTTTTAGATCAGCGCACGATGGACTTATTCGTTGGGATTGTTTTCGCGTTCTTTCCTAGGTACAAACAACCACCCACTGCTTCTCTCCCTTAGCGCACATGATATCGGACAATCGAACGTATAGCGATGTTGATAGGGCACCGTACTATCATCTTGGTTGTGCGAAGCGTGGATATTAGAAGAACGAATAATTATCCTCAAAAAAAAACAGCATACTAGCCTCTCCTTCACATTCATTAGATCTAATTCTGCACATTCTTCTTTCTCTCGGGCCGGTTTTCGGGTTCGACACCTAGGTGGCCCTTCCTATCTTTCTTCTTATACGGGTATTTCACCATTCACCGGTGTTCTCCCTTTCCAGGCCATCCCGGGATTGGATCAGCCATCCCATCATTGGCATTCCTCGACGTCACCTACTCGGACATCGCCTCATAGAACACAAAGAGGTGGCCTTGTTCCTCATAGAAAATTGTAGTGAAATATTGGAGACTAAGGATCACATACGATGTGGTAAACAATCGATTTTCTTTACATTTCTCTAACGTTGTTAAGAAATATGAGTCGGGAGCGGGAGAATGTCTTCCTGAAGGGACATCTACCCAACATCCTCTTTTTTTTTTTTTTCCTTTTTGACCTTAATATGTAGTAAAATAATTTGTTTTGTTTGAATTCTTCCCATCTTCCCTTTCCTTTTTTTTCATTTGAAATCTTTTCTTTATTCTTTTTTTTTCTTGTTATTTTTTTTTTTAATTTTTATTTAATTTAATATTTTATTTTTCTCTCTTCTAATTTATTGTTTTTCTTTTTTTTCTTTTTTTTTTTTTGGTTTTGTTTTTTTCATTGCTTTCATTTCTTTTGGTATTTTTGTGCTTCTTTGTTTTGTTTTTTATTTATCCTTTCTTTGATTCTAAAGTTTCCTTGCTCTTCCTTTATCTTATATATTTAGTTCTATCATTTTTTTTTCAATTTTCTTGTACTATTTTCTTTTTTTTGTCTCTTTTTTTTTTCATTGTTTTTGTTTATCTCTCTTTTTTCTTTCCATTGTTCGGGTCAAAGTCTAATATTTTATTTAGGTGTTCTCTCTTCTTTAGTGTTTTTACATTTTTTATGCTAAAAACATATTTTTAATGATATTGATATCAACAATTTTATTTTTTCTTCTTGTCTAATCATCACTTCATTTTTTTCCTTTTATTCTTTTACCTTATTTAATTTTCTGTTTTACTCTGTTTCAATTGGTCGAATGATTTTCTCTTCGTTTTAAAGGCTTATTATGATATGTTAATTTTGTTCTTTCTCTATTCCTTTGGAAAAAGGACTTAATTTGGGCATTGGTTTTTCTTTTGTTTATACCGGATATTTTTCAATGTTTTATAATTAAATTTTCAATCTTAATTTTAATTTATATATATATAATCGTTATTTTTTTTATTACTTAACAGAGATATATATAAGAGGTTATTAGAATAGATTGTTTTTACCGTTAAACGGCGAATCGTGTAAACTGACTCTTGATTTTAATATCACATTATCTTAGCAAGGTATACATCCGAGGGCTCCTGCATTAGCATTCCTCAGGCAGGTGAGGCATTTAATAATATGTCACTGGGTAGTAGGGGTTCGCTACGCTGTGACCTAGATAACCCATAATACTATTAATCCCTAACAGCCATTACCCTTTAGTCAGGCTACTTTCTACTAAATATTAATCTCGGATAACATGCAACGCGCAAGGGTACAGAATCACCGGCATGTGGGGACTAATTTAATTCCTTAATGTTCTTCGGGTGACTGGGCGAACTAGGGTACTATGGTAGGGATGCAAATTAAAACCGGTTTTGTCTACTTTTTTTTTTTTTCTTTTTTTTTTCCATAGGGATATCTTTTTCGAGTTTCAGTAAGCTATGTCATTGTAACCACTTTCTAAGGAAAATGGTGGTGAAGTCACTTTTTAACTGTTGTTTATTATTATTGATATTTGTTTTAATTTAATAGGAACCTCCACGATTGTTGGCATATGCGGAAGCTAATAAAGAATCCACTGAGGCTTATTTAGGAATGATTTGAGTGTGTATATCAGTATAAAAAGGGGAAATCACTTGATGAAAGAATATCTTATTTTTTCCTACTATAAAGAAATGGGCAGAGTAATTGGACTTTTTTTCACCTTTTTTCTCGGTTGTTCAGAATGGGTGGCTTGCTATATACTTTTGTTGAGTTTTTTTTTTACTGCTAATTATTTTTGCAATGTTTCTCTTATCTTTCCAAATCGCATATTCTTTTTTAAAAAATAGTCATTAGCCTGGCTTTCTATAAACCAACGTTACTTCACTTGAAGCGTTTCTGGTGGATATCTTTCTTTGGGTAACGTGGACTAAGATGGGGGGGACCGAAAGCTTGTTTTGATATGTGTTAATTAGTATAGCGATCCAGTTTATTGTTTTACTATATTTCTTTTTTTTATATTTTCAATCATTACGACGTTTGAGATAGTCCAGTTTTTCGAATCTTCTTTGATTAATCTGATCTGATTGGATGATGGTAATTATTTCCTTACTTTCTGTACTCTTCATTTCATTTCTATTTTCTATCTATTTTTGCCGTATTAACCAATAGTAGATTTTTGTTTATTTAACTATTTTTTCATTCTAAGCGGGATCGAAACTTTAGTGTATTCCCTGCGTTCGAACTGAGTTTCACAAGTTTTAGACCTTATGTATTTGCTCTAACCACATAGTTATAATTCTTCATTATATTTCATTATATACGAGGCATTTTCAAGAAATAGTTTTTTTAGGCATCCGGTTTTCTCATCCCATACTACTATTATTATTATTGACTGATCAAAGGAGAAAAAAAGTTTAACTCAATATTATGCCCCCATATTATATAGATATTCCATTTTGATATCGAACCAATCATCTTATATTATGTTAGTATTTCATTAATATATGTTCTATCTTTATTATTATAAATTATTATTATATTATTTATTAATCACTATGTAATCACGGCTGCCTCTGCAAATTATTGTTAAAATATTAGCGATATGGTTGCTTGGCAATTTTCCTAGGTTATATTTCACTTTCACTACTTATTATATTACCTGTGTTATCACTATGGGTGTCCAAAATTATGTTACGAAAGCTAGTATCAAGATCTTTACCTAAATATTATATTATATATATATACAGAGATTTTATGTCTGTATATATATATATTATAACATACATATAAGTAATAATAAATTATAATATATAATATATCTAATATGCATCAAATCGCTGGTGGCATTTAAACCCTCAGGCAAATATTAATCTTCATTTCGTAGAACACAGATAGGTTTAGTGATACAATTTTCAATATTAAAAACAGTCAAACTCAACATGTAAGTAAATTTATTTGATTTTTTGCAGCAAAATAAAAATAAAAATAAAAGTAAAAAAAAAAAATTAAATACAGATTTTACTAAGAAGAGCTCTTGAAGTTTGCTGCTACAATTATTAAAAGTTTATAACTTTAAATACAGATGAGTTATTTCCACCTTTCTATTTCATGATCTTAAATTGTAGAATTTTAAACGTGAAATTGTTTTTTTTTTATTTATTTAATTTTATATGTGATAATATAATGAATATAATCACATAATAAACAGAAGCAGTCATTTCCAGATAATAATTAATAATAATAAATCACATATAAATAAATAATAATAATAGTAATAATAAATAAATAATGGTCCATCTGAGGGGAATGTTGGCTCAGGAGATTTGTGACTTCCCTGAGATAATCTGGAAAGAAACGGCGTTTTGAACGGGGGGTATGTTATCTCGATGAGAGAGATATATCCGCAGATTCCAGATTGATGTATTTGGAGGTAGACCTCGGCTATTTAACAATAACTAATAAATGGTGGACTAGGCTGATTGAGGGCCTGCTCAATAACTAAAAGAGATATGGTATAGCAACACGAAGTGAAGAACTCCTTCGTCAGAAAAAAAAAAACAGCTTCTGTCCCCAGCAGGTGGCCTTTTGGGGGTTGCGGGAGATAATCGGAGCGAGTTGTGGGGAGGGTGATTGAGCGAGAAGTGGTCAAGTCATGATATTTTAAATAAAAGAAGAAGTACAGTAATATGAATGAAAAAGCTTAAAAATTCTATGTTGAGAAAAAGACCAGTTTAAAGTATTTAGGTCTCGGAAGGTATGACTCTGATCTATTTTCCATTGGGAGTAAAGTGGTGGGGTTGGGCGGTGACTTGATTTCATTCTGGGTAGAAGAAGAAGGTATGTGGCGCTAATGTAACACTTCTTCTCTCCGCGCAGTCACAGAGTATGTTCCACATTTGAGTATAACTCTCGCGAGCAGTTTCTTGGCGTAGGTCAGATCGATGGTAATCTCGAAGTGAACAAGTATGTCTTCGTCAGTCCATATCTCTTCTCTCTTCTAGCACTCACATCTCCGCTATTCCCATCACGTCTACTCGATTACTAATTATAATATATAATGTGATTATCTTGAATAGTATTAGTTTATTTATGTTAGTAATATATATATATATTCTTTTTATTATATATAATTAATATATCTATATCTTTTTTTTGTGTTTAATAGTATTTTTTTTATAATTTATAGTTATTAATTATACCTTTTATTATTAATATATATTATTTTTATTATGTATATTTATTATTATATATTACTTTTAGATATAAATATATATAGGGTTAAATCAGTGAGGGGTTGGTGATGAGAATATCAGATCATATTATTATGTTGTTTTTATGTAAGATGAGATGAAATTAGTGGGGGCATGGGTTTGGGTGGAAAGGAAGGAAATAAGGAAGGAAGTGGGAAGTAAATTAGTGAGAAGTAATATAATGTAAATATACTCAAAAGGTTGATAGGAAAAAAATTTAAGTGAGTAGGAAATTTTACACATTTTTATTAATATTAGTAATATTTAATGTACATTATATTACTATTATGTATTATCAATTTTCTATTTCCAATTCTCACTATTGTGCTTGCTTAAGTTCTTTTGATGTATAGTAAGAATCTTCAAACAAATGAGCATTAATTGATTCAGTCTCCTTTAAGTCATTAAATACTATTATATTGCAAATTTATTTTTATTCAGTTTCTTTCTTTCATTGGATATAATAATATAAGTATGGTTAGTTTAATATCTTTTCAGTCTTTAAATAATACAGAAGTGAGAGTTTAGTTATCGATATTATATTTATATATATTATTATTATAGTTTTAATATATATATTATGATATATATATATATATACTATATAATATATTTATTATAATCTAATATATATAATTACAATATTCATAGGTCGGACCCAGTAATTTTAACCGTAATACTCGCTTCTCTCCACATCTTCATTCTCCCATCTCTCATCATGACTCAATATCATCCAAAACCAGTCTCCACCGTTACTTCCCCTACTCAAATCACTAACTCTGTCATACCCCTCCTTTGGAATAAAGGACTAGCCTGTGAGCGGGGGGGGTTGAATAACTGATAAATAAAGATATTAAAATAACAAAAAAAAAATAGTTGAATGTGAACAAGATATAGCAAACTGATACAAATTAATTGTAACGCAAATTGAGTAAAAACCTAATTTGTTTAGTAGTTATGGATAAGAGGAAGTATATTGAAATGTGCTATAAAGTGGGAGGAAGTATAGCATGTCAAATATTAAGAACGGTTAGGAATGACGATCATATAATGCTGCTAAAGTGGTTTAAATTCAAAGCTGGAGCAGAATTAAAATGAATTATATTTGTTATAAAACGCTCAATAATATGGGTACCTAGGAAGTTGACCTATTAAATATATGGAAATAAAATTAAAAAGGTAATGAAAAAAAAAAAAGAAGACTATATAAGTTGCACACAGGATGTATAAAAACGGTGTAAATGTAACAGTAATAATAGGAGGGATGATGATGGAGTACTTAACAGTTGAATAAGAATACTCTTCTAGGGAGATGGAAAAGTGCGAAATGGTAAATGAATGAAAAAATAAGGTGAATCTTCATAGAATAAATGAATAGAGATTGAGGTACTTTATATAGTGAAAAGAATTGATGAAAAGTGAATAGTATGAGGAAAGAAGTTGTGGAAGGAGAACACTAATATCGAAAATTAACTGCAATAACATTGCCAGTAAGGAGAGCTGATAGTGAATATTGTGGTGGGCTTTGAAGGTGTAGAAATCAATGTATTTTGGAGGGATTATGGGTAGTAATTAATAGGGTAGAGGAGATACATAGGTAGAATGAGAAAAGTTGAAGAAAAAAATTAAGGTAAATCACATTTATCAACTCGAATTACTAAGTTAGAAATAATCATAGGTGTGACACTATAGTACGAATTGATGATTGACTGGATTATGGAATGTATTTGTTTATAACCAAGAAGCTTTTTATAGAGGTATAGTTCGAAGGATTGGAGGAGAGACATATTAGTTAAACATATATTATGCTTATGGTAATAACTACTCGAACGTGGCGAGGGTAGATACTGACCACGCGTTGTATCTAGTGCTGCAGGTGATGAGGGTATATGGATATGTTAGTTCCGCAGTTATACGAGTTGTAGTATGATTTCATGTACAGCGGGAATCAGATATGGAAAATAATTTAGTTTATGTATTGTTGGTCTGAAAGAGTTGCCTCATCGAGTAACTGAAAGGACTTAGATTAGGCAACGGAAGGATAGATAAGGTGCAATTGATTAGAAAGTATAGAAAGATAAAAGGGAAAGAGGAATGATGTAGATTCATATCTCTTCACATTATTCAAATAACTAAAATTATAGAAATCGAGAGAGATAAATATTGTTATATTAGTTTGATATGGGCTTTGCAAACAAAACGTATAATTGATAGGATTAATAGGAAGCTTGTGGCAGGTGGATGTTAGTGGTTCGGAGGAGTATATCATTTGGGTGTTACGGGTCGGGGGTTTGATGATTATGTCTGTGGTTGTGTGCTATTGGGATTATTGAGGATCAGTAAGTGGTCTGTGTGGGGGGACGCATTTGTTGTGTGGTGTAGTTGGGAAGGGTTGAGCAATGTGTATAGAGGGTTCGAATAAAATCGAGTTGAGACAAGTTGGAATTTAATATTAATTATATAATAAGTAAACTATAAGGAGGGAATGTGTTATGTCTCCTTGGCTTATTTATAATAGTTCGGTAGTGATATGTGATGCGATATGCAGTGAGTACCGTAATCGCCGATCAGGCGTGAGTTATGACACACCTACTGGTCAGGCACATGAAGGATCGAAGATCAGCCATGAACTCTATCTAAGAACACCGTAGCAGGAAAATAGGTGTTTTAAGAAATCGGATGATGAATGGAGTGTTGCCACTGGTTGTTGTGTATAATAAATTAACCCTGATGAATTGGTTTTGAATGTGTGATTGAGAATATAATTATCTGAAAAATGTTTGAGAAGTTAACTGGTAGATAGTATCTGTTTGGTAGGTGTGTGTAAATACATAGGGGAGGGTAGGGTTTGAAATAAGTAACTGTAGATAATAAGTTAAAGGGCTGATATTAAAGGTAATTATGGGTTAAGGGGAAGAGTGACGTAATATATAGCTGCAGGTGTTGAAAATCATGTTTGAAGATATGGGTGGTTAACATACTACTTGGAGCAAGTTAATCTCAGAGTATATAATATTTATGGCTATAGTATGTTGGTGTTATAAGTTAGTCGGTGATAATGTTAGCAGTGTTGAATGAAAAGTTGTGAATGATAGGTAGGCGGCTAGGTTAAATTATATGGAGAACGATGGTATGAAGTCTATTGTTAACGGAAGCTATCAGTGGGTGAGTGTCCTGGGAATTATCGACCGGTTGGGAGGAACATTGGTATAAAAAAGTGGATTGAGTCTGTATAAAGTGAGGTGGTGGGTTAGTAGCAGATGCGAGAAAGAAAGGTATCATAAATGAAGATGGTGAATTGAGGCGGGGCCTTTGTGCAAGGGTATGGTTATGTTCCTTAGCCAAGGGTATATGAATCCCTACATAATGACGATAATAAACCAAATTAAGGTCGCGTATCGCAGCTTGTGAAGCCCTGGGGTGAAATTTTTTTGTTTTTTTTTTTTACCTGCGGACATAAAAAAGTGGTCACGCTCAGTAGGTTATAGCAGGCATCATACTAATATTAGTCACACGTGTAAGTGAGGAGCGTTATGTCAGAGTGTCAGGATAGTTTTATGTGAGATGCGGTCTTGGAATTGAGCGAGCGTGGAGTAGCACTTGGTGACCCGGACTTTCGTTGTGTTTCTTTGTGATGATCTATTGGAGTAGCATACGGTAGGAATCGGAATCGGCCGAATAAAATGGAGATAGAGAACGGTCATATGATTTGAGCTTAGTGCGGTGCATGCCGGTGTGTGTTGCGTTGTGTGCGTTGTATCAGGATACGCAGCTGAATTGCAGAGGTCGAGTGCAATAGTGACGGATGGATATAGCGTAGTCGCGGAGCTCCTGGTGTGTTAGCCACAACAGCTTAGGACAGAGATCAGGCACTCCGGTGGTGTGTACATGTGCGACATATTCGGAGTGTGTATAGACATCGGTTGTAGAGGCAGTTATATTAGTAGGCCCATAGATGGAGCGTGAGGACGTGGAAGATTATCATTGGAGTTCTTGTTGTGCAGAGTTGTCAATGTAGGTCACGTCTGCATGGCACTCTGTCTGTAGCCTGACTTGTTTATAGATATCTGGATTATTGAAGACATAGATTGAAGTTTTTTTTTTTTTTTTTTGTAATCCCTACATTATTTTCGTTCGATGAGTGACGTGTATGGATTCCGCGAGACTTTCCTGTGGAGAGTGGGAATTATGATTGCACGTAATCCGCGACCAGCAATAGTCCCCGTCACAAAGTAACTCTGGTCGGAATGTATGTCCAAGTCTCTGCTGTTGATCGTGGTGGGACTGATTTCCACATCGAGTTGTTTTCAGGGAGATCGTGAAGGAATCATGCCTCTCAGCAGCTATATTAGGTTTGGGGAGGGGAGGCAACGTATGACCAGTAATGCAGAAAGATAGAGGGTGATACGTTCAGCGATCGGCATAGCGGGTGTATAGCATCGAAGCTCTGAGTTCAGCCACGGATTAAGCGTCGGGCTACTCACGCTCGTTTGGCATGGATAAGGTCTATGTGCGGTTACGTGTTGCCGGGACGGTGTATAGAGAGAGACGTGATTGGCGAGCGGAGCGAGTGATTGCCATATATATGTGTGTAGATATTGGCGGTAGATGTATGAAGTATTTAGACGGAAGTGGTAAGGGGTGATGAAGCTGCACATAGAGTGAATGACTGAGCAGTATCTATGAATCCGTACTCGCGGGGACTGTGTCACTCCGAGACGGGAGAGGCATATATATGGAGGTGATAGATGGTCTTGGCGAAGGTAATTCGCTAAGCGGAGGACAGAGAATAATAACGTATGAATGTTTTCGTAACCAACCGATGAGGAAGAAGCTATCATGAGTAAAGATTTAAGTGGCTCGAGAAAGTGCGTCTAGTAATATACGAAAAAATTGACTGGGTGTTTGAAAACTAATAGTAATATTCAAAATATTATAATTAATGTGTGAAAGCATCTTATCAATAAAAAATAATTTTAAATAATATTGTTTGTTACTGCATATTTATCTTATCGGTGAAGATTTAAAGGTTTTAATGGTGAAATATTTGCCAAGGTAAGTTAATCTATTCTTATTAATCTCACATTTCTTATTATTGGATCATATAATTTAATTATAATATATATTATGTTATAATAAGTATATCAATGTTCATATGTGGACATAGGGATTAATAAAAATGAAATATTAAGAATTGTTAAAAATTATTATATTTGAATTAACTTATCTTTATTCAACTATTATATGTGGTATAGATGAAAAAATATTTTAATATAATATTGATTTACCTTATTTTAATTAAAATAGAACAAATGTATACAAGATAATATATAATTAATATATATATATATATATTATAATAATATATATATATATTATATAATTATAATAAATAATTATATATATATATATATTATTATATATTATATATATTAATATAATATATTATATATATTATATATAGAGGTTTTATTTAATCATTACTATATTAAATATTTATACGTGCTACGGGAATGAGAGTCCGAATTGGTACGATGGGCGATTGACATATGAAGACACGCAAACTTGTTATCACATGGTGGTCATTGAGCTATATATATATATATATTATTTATATATAATATATTATATAAATAATATAATATATAAATATTATATATATTAATATTAATATTATATTATATAAAATAATTTATATATATTTTATATATATAACAATATAATTATATAAATTTATATAAATATAATATATAATGATATATATATGTATTTATATATTATTATTATATATATTAATATAAATACTTATATATATAAATTTACTTATATATATATATATATATACTTAATATATATACTATATATTATATATATATTTAGTATTAATATATTATTATATATATATATATATTAGTATATAAATTAATATTTTTCCATAATAATATTAATAATATGTAATAAATATATAATATATATATATTAATACTTAAACTGAATTATATTAGTATAATGAAATTACTTTGAAACTTGTAAAAATTTTACTCTTCATATAGTAATATTTCTATTCTATTAATAAATGTGATGTAAACCATAATATAAGATTTCGTGTTGTTTATTTTTTGTTTTTTAGTTTTTTTTGTTTTTTTTTTATTTTTTTTCTCTTTTATCATAAACTTCTCTTTTTTCCCCCTCTACACCCCGCTCTTGGCGCTTTCCCTCCTATCACTTACGTTGATTTCTCATGATTACAACTTTAATTCCTGGACCTATTTAAAGTCACACACTGTCTTCTCTTCTCATTATCTTTCAAGTATCTCTAGTAAATTTCTTATTATTTATTTTTTTATTAAATATTATTCTTTTGTTATAAATTAATTATTATTATTGGGACTAGATATTAACATAATATTTATATTAAACATAGTCATTTTAAAGCAAAAATCTGTACTCTCAGTCAAGACTACCATTCGCCATCGATAGCTGGTTATGAACTGCAGCCAATCTTTTAATTGGCGTTACAAAGCGTTTTAAACGGGTCTTCTTACCTCTTTTTTTAGTTTAATTTTGCCATAATCTTTCAAATATTTATTGTAATCATCAATTTCATTTATTGACCAACCTTCCGAAAAAAATAATTGAATTTTTAGTCGTTATACATTATGATAACTTTGCAAACAATCAGATCGTTTCTCTCATAATGCTAACTCGTGCTGAGCACGAATAGCACGAGTGCAGGAGTCGCCTCTGAATATATGATTCTGATGTCATCAGAGAAGATGGGTAGTAGAAAGAGAGAATGCGATATATATCTAGAAGGAAACATCAAGAAAGAGTACGGAGCAGTAAACGGAAACTCTCCACGAGGGGCACTGCCGTTCCCCAATATGGTTGAGAATTCCTTGAACGTCACACAGCCAGCTGCATAGAGACCTATCAAACAACCTAGATAATCCTCATCTTACGAGAGGGAAATTCGCTACTTGGTGATCACACATTGCAAAAACGCCTATAATGATACCGCTAAATTTTAAATCCAAATTTAAATTCGAATTAAAAAATTACTCATGCAGTGTAATAATAACGTTTAATAGAATATTCTTTATAAAAAAATTAATTCATTCAAAAGCAGGACTAGGCCTCTACGACTTGAATATTGATTATTCCAAATGTTTGCATTAATATGACATAGATGTGTTTATCCTAATGTAGGTGGACTCTCAAGATACATAGTGCAAGTTGGGAACAACTATCGAACTGTTTGGTGCTTTTCCATGTATATGATCGTATTTATCTGCAGTGCGCATAAAGTCCCATCCAGCATCCCAGTTCTGAATTGTGGAGTTTTACTTTTGTCATTAATGTGCATATTTTTATACTATTAATTCTGTGTTTATTATAGTGTTAATCGATTATTAAGTTCGTTTCTGTTATTATTCCTATTATAGTGTTTAAAGTTAAAGGTAAATATTTGTCGTAAATATATCAACTTCGATATTGGTTAATAATTAACATAAATTCTGTATTATAAGATGACGTATTAGATAAATTAAGTTTGTATTATATTTGTGTATCTATTCTTCTCTATTATATGAACTTATATGTAATGTTATGTATGTATGCTATGCTTAAATGTATATTCTTATACAGTCGTATATGTATACTATTACCTATATGTTTCTTTTATTTTTATTACTATAATTATTTATTTATATAAAACGCCCATAACTCCAGCTCAGTGGTATCCAAGGTTTCATTATACTGCTAGATTAGAGGTGGTGCTGCACGAATTGTGCACAGCTACTTCCTCTTCTCCCTTTCTCAGGCCGTTACATTGAGTCTACACTATCCTCCCTTCCTTTTCCTTCCTCCTATGATTTAGGCCCGCTCTGCTCCGTGAGACGTCGCCTTGCGAGTGTTTATCTTAATTAACATATAATATTATACTTATATTATATATATCCTATATTTATAATATGTAATATTGTAATATATTGCATCATGAATATTTAAGCAACATATACTATAATATATTATATATTGGGTCGGGAGGGGAAGACAGGTGGGGTTCCCAAAAGTCTTCACATTGAGGACAAGACGTGAAACTGTGGAGGGCAAAAGTCCACCCAAAAATAGACATGTTTTCATGCAATATTCTTTTTATCATTATATTTTAAGAGGAATAATTGACAAAAACGTTTTTCCATTTGAATTTAAACAATACTAAAAAATATTAATTAATAAATATAAAAAAATAAATAAATAAATTAAATAAACTTAGAAAAACAATAAATAATAGGTAAAATAATGTAGCATGCTAATTAAAGTTGAGTGAAAGGGAGGGAAATACAAAAATAATCAATTCAAACAAATATTGTTATTATATTACAAAAGAAATTTAATTATTTTTTCATTTTGTATTTTGCGAACTTCCCGCCATTGTTGCTCCAGAAGATCAATGTTTATTAATTAAATGCGATATAATAATAATAAAAATAATAATATAATATAATAATAATAAAATAATATAATAATAATAATAATAATCAATAATATATAATAAGGAAAAGGATTTAGAAGTGCTTGCAAATATAAGAAATGCACATACAAATAATAATATATAATGATAATAATAATAACTCGAAAAAATAATATAATTAAATATATAATAATAATAATAATAATAATAATAATAATATAAAATTAATAATGAAAATAAACTAATAATAATTATAATATTCAACTTTAAATTGGTCTACGAATAACCAAATAATGTTAAAAGTGGGTAGGGGTAACTTGAATAACTAACATATATAAATATATATAAATATAGTATAATATATATTAGCAATATATTATATATAGTATATAGTATAAAGTGATAATAGTATTACATTATATTATTATAATATTATTTAAATATATTATATATATATGATATAATATATATATTAATATATATATTATTATATATATATAATAATATGTAATATACATATTAGGGGGCGGACTGGTTCAGTGCTGTTTACAACTATCGATATGACTGCATGTTAAACAAATATTATTATTATTATTATTATTATTATTATTATATTAAATTATTTTATTATTAATATTATTATTATTATTATTATTATTATTATTATTAATTATTATTAATATTATTATTATTATTATTTATTATTAGTTTTATATTATTATTATTTAATTATTATTATTTTATTATTATTATTATTATTATTGATTATTATTATTATTATTATTATATTTATGTATTATTATTATTAATTATTAATTATATTATTATTATTAATTATATATATTATTTATTATTATGGCGATTATTTATTATTATTATTGATTATTCTTATTAAGTTTTGAGATAGATTAGCGTAAGAGTATGTGTATTTTTATACGTATATGATGGTGGATCGATGTCCACTAGATCTGACGGCTGATTGAGGCTGTAGGAGATGTAGAATTATTAAATTTATTATTTTATTATATTATTTATTATATTTATATTATTATTATTATTATTATTAATTATTATTTTATTATTAAGTCTACTATTTCAAAAGATGGGGAATAATTCATATATATAGTATCTTATATATATATATAATTAATATATATTATATACATTATATATATAATATATATATATAATATTATATATATATATAATATATATTATATATATTAATATCATATATAATATAATATATATATTATTAAATGTATATAATATATAATTATTTTATATATATAAAGTATATATTATATATATAAATATATATATATATTATAATTATATATTATATATAATATATTATATATATATATATATATTTTATATATATATATATTATATATATATATTATATAATATATATATTATAATTTATATATATATATATTATTTTATATATTTTATTTATATATATATATATATATATATATATATATAATATATATATATTAATTATATGTATAAGTATATATATAATATATTTTATATATATTATATAGAGATGTTTATATAGATATAAGTATATATATATATATACTATATATATTAATATATATATTATAAGTATATATTATATATATAATTATAATTTTATTATATATATATACGTAATATATAATATATATATAATATGTAGATATTAATATATATTTTATATATAATATATATATATATATATATATATATTTCGTTCTCTGCAAATTTTATGAAATTATAAAAAGCTTTAAAAATGAGCTTGAAAAGAATATAAATTTAAAAAAAAAATAAAAACCTGGTATTTAAAGTCTTCAGTAGATTAATAAACTTATAAAAGTAGTAGTCCAATCAAATTTGAATTAAACATAGAAAAATTGCATGGTACTTTTTTAAAAGGGGGTCTGACTCATACCCATGACTATTGGGTGATGCTAAAAAATAATTTTCTTAATGTCTACTTAAAATAATTATGAGATAGCATATTCAATATTTCAATTTCGTTTAGTACCTTTATACATTTTTCTTATAATATATTATATATATAATATAATATATATATATATAATAATATATATATATATAAATATTTAAGTAATAATATTATATATTATATATATATATATAATATATATATATAATAATAATATATATACTTATATATACAGGTTTACAAGGTCAGAGCAATAGCACAACAGAACAAATTTGACCAGAAATGGTATAGATATGGTCATTTAATCATCAGATAGGAGAATAGTGCAAATGTTAAAGGTATCCGGGTGGTAATATGGCTTCTGATCACAGATTGTGGTGCGATTAGAATGAAGGCGGAGAGATTTGCAGGCGGGGGAGAAAAGGAGCGTGATTAAAATGGAGGTAACTTGAAGGGCAGGAAATGGAGGCAAGAATATGAAGAAAGATTGAATGTAAATATGGACAGATGATGAATGCGGAATAGTGGATTGACATTCAATGTTGAATGAAAGATGAAAGCGCAAGAAAAACCAGGAATGAAGAATGGATAGGAGACGCGAAAAGACATACCGCGATGGGGAGATGAAAGGTTAGAGAGATGTGAAGGAGAAAGACAGTTAAAATGAGAGAGTGGCTAAGAGACAGAACTACTCAG
>JABUQX010044713.1:12500-25653 GCA_015478945.1 Trachelipus rathkii
TCTCTCTCTCTCTCTCTCTCTCTCTCTCTCTACCTCTCTCTCCCCTCTCTCTCTCTCTCTCTCTCTCTCTCTCTCTCTCTCTCTCTCTCTCTCTACTCTCTCTCTCTCTCTCTCTCTCTCTCTCTCTCTCTCTCTCTCTCTCTCTCTCTCTCTCTCTCTCTCTCTCTCTCTCTCTCTCTCTCTCTCTCTCTCTCTCTCTCTCTCTCTCTCTCTCTCTCTATAAATATATAGGACATCTTTTAAATTAGGCCCTTAAAACATATTTCTAATAAAAAAATTTAACAACTTTATAGAAACTTAATTTGTTTTCTATATATGCAAAATGTCTTTCATATTACCAACGCCCCCTGGGAGAAATAAGAACAAGCATGTAGGTGTGTTACAATATATATATATATATATAATATATATATATATATATAAAAATTTGTATATATATAATATATATATATATATATATATATATATATATATATATATATATATATATATATATATATATATATATATAATGTGCCCCCTCAAGAGGTATGTGGGGGTGAATGAGTCGCATAATAGAGCTAAACCCTGCATGCGCCATAATCCCCTGACTCATCTTAAGTGAAGGGGTGTTTGACCATATGAACTCAAAAACTGTGGATTTCAGTAAATTTACCAACATCCCTGAAATGAAACAAATGTGTGGGTGTGGTACCAGTATATATATATATAATATTATGTAGCCAAGCAACATAATATATATATATAGCCAACATATTAGCAACCAGCGACATTTTCCTTACTTATATGCTTATATATATATGTACTGCTATCTTCTTCTACTATATACTCCCAATAGCCAGCCCATGTAATGGCAGCAGCATGTATAATATAATAATAGCCAGCAACCAATAGCCAACCTTGTATGCAACATAATAACAACCAGCAACCTTAGCCAGCAACAATAATAATAGCAACAGCACAAACTTAATATGTATAGGTGTGTAAGAAATATATGATATAGTATAATATATATAATATATATATATATATAACAATTTGTAATAATAAAAATAAAAATAATAAAAAAATACTAATAATACATTCATAAAACATTCAGCATTTACTGAAAATTAAATTGGCATTAATATATAATGTTCATTTTCAAATGTTGTAAATAATAAAGTCTATAAATATCCTTGTTTTTTCGTGCTCGCCTCCAACTGGACAACAGCGAATGACCAGCAGAATTTGTCTTTCATGCTCACCTTTACATATATATATATATATATATATATATATATATATATGCTATATATATATATATATATATATGCTGCTCTGCTGATATATATATATATACCTTATATATAATTCTCATCATCAAATGTTTCTTTTCATGTTGGTGATAATAAGTTTGAAAGCTTATCAACCACCAATACCACCCTGCAGCTATGCGGGATATGGTGGTTTTATATATATATATATATATATATATACAAATATATATATATATATATAACATATATATATATATATATATATATATATATATATATCTTCATATAACTATATATATATGAGATCTTCTACACATATATATATATATATACATATATATATATATATATATATATATATATATATATATATATATACAAGACTGATCTCTGTATTTTAGTGGCCTATTTAGAGACCACCCTTGATATAGCAAATAAGATAGTTTTGGAATAGTAAAACGTTTCTTTATTAATTATTTCTAATGACTATTTTTCATGAACACACTAAGATATTTCACTATTGTTCAAAAATAAATGTTTATTCTTTAAATATCGAGCTATTAATTTAAATCTGACTTCAATTCAAGTATCAATTTTTTGGACCAAGAGAGTGCCAAGATGTTAGCTCTCTGGGTTCTTTACCCTAACTGACCTCCCTGCAAGCAGCACAGCCGTTGGGGGGACAGTCACCTTGGTGACCTTGATAATATACAAAAAAAGAATGAAACAATTATGTCGAACACAGGACTTTCTTTGTACAAGATTTCTTAAGAGCAGTGCCCAAAGATCCCAATCTAAAATATCACGGTTTTAGATTGCACTTAAGTATGTGCGTAAATTTCATACCACATACCGATTACGGTACATAATGGTTATCTTGCAAGTGCCTGTAACACCCCATTCTGACAATTTTTATAAAAAGTTTAGGATAGAGGAGACAGTGGCTACTAAAGTTAGAGAGTAAAACAATAATTTTCACCTAAAATAATAGCGCCCATACGGGAGGCAACCCTTTTTAATCATTTCTATGTAACACCTTTATCTTAGGCGTTTTTACCATCTGAAAGACAAAGGATTAGTATTTTTTTAAGGTGTTATTTTCTCTTTCTAAATCTACTAAGTTATAATATATGCGAATGTTTCTTAAATTTTCTAAATGAGGCTTCCCATTTTTTTCGAAAGAACGTTCTGCTTATTAACTTTTATAACTTTAAAAGGGCCGACATAGCAGGGCGCTAATTTGCCAACATTAAACTGTGTCTGCCGTACTACGACAAACTTTGCCACCTGCAACCCTTTTCGTATGAAGAGGTATCGATTTTTATAATTGGTGTGTGGCGCCAGCGGCTGCGCTAAAAGGGCGGCTAGCTTTTTAACATATGCATTATATTCTATAGGTGCCGTCTCCGAAGCAGGATAATACAAATGAACAACATTTATATTCTGGCCAGAAACATCAATTGTGCGGGACTGATACCGTTCTTTGTTATCGGCGCGAGTCTCAGAGTGAACAACACCATAGGTAAGAGGCTTGGCCAGTCGGAGGGGCTTAAATCATGTTCTTGCAACATACATCTCAAACAAGCCAGCAAATTTCTATGTTGAACCTCTATGAGGCCATTGCCCCTAGAGTTGGCACTACAAGTAGTCCGGTGAACCATTCCCACTGCCATGCAGACTTCCTCGAACAGAAGACTAGTGAAATTCGCACCTAAATTCGAAATAATTACCTGAGGAATTCCGCAGAATGGAAATAGCTCGTGAATGAATGCATTCAATATTTCTCCCGAATTTATTTCTTTGAGAGGCACCGCGAACAAGTACTTACTGTAGCGGTCTATTACCGTATATAGGTATTTGTATCCTCTCGCATTAGGGAACTTAAGAATATCCACATGAACAGCTTCAAACTTCTTGGTTACTTCTTTAAAGACACCGTAATTAGGACTTATACCTGGTACAGTTTTATTTTTCTGACATGCTGAGCACGTGCGGTTAACTGTTTTATTTTTTTATGCACGTGCTGAAACACAAATTCATTTTTTATACAAAGGAGGGTTCTATGCACCCCTAAATGTCCTTTATTATGGTATTCGTTGATTACTTTCTGCACACTATTTTCAGGCACAAAAACTCGCGAATAGTTTAAAAGAGACATTGACAATTAATTCTATCTCCTTTTTGTTATAAAAGAATTTCTGTTTTATTAACTTCAAAGTTGTTTTCTCTTTCTTAGCCATCAAATCGCTAAGGTACTTATCAGACTGTTGGGTTTTTCTAATTTCTTTGAAGTCCAAATCTCGTTTAAAATGTGAGACTAATATTTTTGCATTTTTATCAAACGTTGTAATTTTAATTTATTTTGGCAGTTTCCAATATGGACGCTTCAGCGCAACCGGTTTTCATTTCGAACAGATAGGTCTATCAGTGCACTTTCATTCATTACCAAGTTAATAGCGCCTACGTCAGAAGCTGTAATAGTCCCAGCTGACCGCTCATTGGCTGTAGTGACTAGGTGGGCGGAGTCACAGCCTACACTATTTGGAACTGCATTTTCTCCTGCGTCATCCTCATCTTGGGCAATATTATTTGCAAGTAAATATTTTAATAACACATTTTGATTTTCGATAATTAACTCCATCATGATATTGAAAGTACTCAAGATGGCTAGTTCCCTCAATTCCCTAGCATTATAATTTTGTACATCATTAGCATGATTTATTTTATATACCAGCGAGATAGAGCATGTGCAGATACATACATTCTTTCCCGCCAAAATTGACCCATATTTCCTAAATAATTTTGTTAATCCTAATAAAAGCTTATTTACCGGCAAATATCGTTTTTTCGTCACATTAAAAGACCCACTATAAAAAGCAAAAAGAATTCCATCCTCATTGTCCGACATGATTACTGTATTAAAAGCTTCATTATTTGCATAAATATAAACTTTGAGAGGCGCGTTAATTGCAGGAAACCTAACTCGTGAGGCGTGACGAATGGCTTGTTTTATATATAAAAATGACTTCTCAGCTGCGGGTGACCACGCAATTTTTTTTTCATTACAGCATATTCTTTTTCCTTTAAACTAACTATACAAGGCAGGGTTTTAGATTTGGTAAAAAGCAGGTATAAGTTTTGGCGGTAAAATTGAAACTTCTACGACAAACCGAACGCAACTTGGGTTGTTTTATTGTTGATAGGGCCGAGAATAATTATTAATTAATTTCCTAACTTTTTCCGATAATGGTGAAATACCATTTTCTGTCAAATCAAAACCTAAGTAGCTTAACCCTTTCAGTCCGACTGGGTCACTGGTGACCCATATTTTTTTATCGATATTTTTGGCTAAAATGTATCGATTTTATGACCCCATTTTTTTTCTCCAGAAATATTACTAAAAGTATCGGATTTAATATCGATAGAATCAATCAAAAATCCAAAAATGAATTGCTACATCACATTAAATAGCAGATGGGGGTGGTCAGAGACTTCGCTCCAGATAAAGAAACAAATTTTTTAGTTGTGTTTCCAAACAATATTATTACACAGACTTAATTTTTTCTCTTTTTTTGACATTTTTTATGTAACTAAATAACAAAGGTGAGTTAATCTTGTAACTTTTTGAAAAAAATAAGTATTACCGCCAAAATAGACTCCGTTTCACGTGTTCCTCAGGTGACCCATCAGGACTTATCAGTCCTAATTCAAATATTACAACACAGTTTATTATTATTATTATTATTATAATTATATATAATATATATATATATTATTTTATTATATAATTTATAAATTAATATATTATTATTATTATAAAATTAATATAATTATTATAATATAATATAAAATAAATACTCAATAATATTTATATATAATATAATATTATATATATATACTATTATATATAATTTTTTCAGATGTCAGATTCAAATGTGATTTCGACCTACACCACCTTTCCCGTCCCAGCTTCAACCAGGGCCAGCAGCCTACTGCTTCAAAGCTTGACTAGTTGTTGAAGGTGAAGAACAAGCCCTAATTTAGGAGGAAGCTTAAGTATTCGTGATGCCATATGTCTATCTCAATTCCTGGTGATCTGAATAAAGCATGAGTCTTCAGTTCTCTGATGAAAGACGAAGACTACCTACAGATGGCGCCAGTTGAATTGGGGCCATGGTCTGATGATGAGGCACAAAATGCAATGTCTTAAGAAGTCTAATGATGGGCAAGACCTGAGAATGTACGAACCCCCTTCTCATTGCCTGTCCCTGCTTGGTGGTTGAACAACCGCAGAAAGTTTCGCTGTGGATTCCAAGGCAACAGAAATATTATGGAGAGACTCGAAGCAGGACCATTTTGCTGTACGGAATAAATAAGTTCATGGGCGGAGTTGATTATTTTCTGCTAGATATACCAATCGAGCTAAATACGGATCAAAACTTCAATTTATTTGCTAGACTTTGCAATTGTTCAATGCTGGCTGTTATATACCGGAGGGTGCGATGAGAGGCAAGAGAGGCAGGAAAAAATCTTATGCTACTTTGGTCGATTTCAAGGATCGAGGTGGGGCCAAGAAAGTTGTTAACTGAACTCTAAGGTTAGTGGTACCCAACGCAGGAAGACTGAAAGCACTACCAGAAGTGGAGGGCCAGAGGCTGGAGCGCAGGGGTAGGAGCTAGGGCAGCGCCATGGAAGAAAAGAAAAACCCAAGACCAAACCATGAGAACCCCCTACTCTCCTTCTCATCTTGTCCCTGCTTGTGTTGAACCCCACAATAAGTGTGGCTGGTGGGATTATTCAAAAGGAACAAAATATGTGAAGATGCGGTGAGACCAGTTTGCTGGTACAGGAATATAATAAGTTACAATGGGCGAGGTTGATTCTGTTAGATATGCTCATTTCGAGCTTTTAGCTGATCAAAACTTCAGACCTATTCTTGATAGACCTTTGATTGTAAATGCCTGGCTGTTATACCGGAGGGGCATGAGAGCAAAGAGAGCAGGAAAAAATTTTATGCCTTCTGTTCAATTTCATAGATTGAGGGTGGCAGAAAGTTTAACTGGGGAAGCTCTAAGGTTAGTGGTAACTCCAGGAAGATCCCCGAGCACCATACCAGAGTGGAGGCCAGAGCTGGAGCCAGGGTAGGAGCTAGGGCAGCAGCCATGGAAGAAAAGAGAAACACAAGACCAACCATGTGAACCCCCTTCTCATCTTGTCCCTGCTTGTGTTGAACCAATGATAAGTGTGACTGGTGGGATTCAAAGGAACAAATATGTGAAGCATCGATGAGCACCATGTTGCTGTACAGGAATATAAATCAATAAGAAAATTGGCGGGCAAAGCTTTGATTTTTCTGCTAGATATGCTCATGACTATACAACCGGATCAACTTTAATTATTTGATAGACTCTTCCATTGTCAATGCCTGGCTGTTGTACGCGGAGGCGTCATGAGAATCAAGGGCAGGAAAAACTTTATGCCATTTGTCGATTTCAAGATCAAGGTGGCACGCAAGGGTTTTATCTACTCTGAACTCTAAGGTGTGGTACCCCAAGAGGAAGAACCGAGCACTACAGAAGTGAGGCCAGAGCTGGAGCTAGGGTAGGAGCAACATCAGTAAGAAAGAAAAGATGAAACCCTTAGAGATATTGCGATCGTGTTCTTCGTCCTACAAAATTCACAGGTACTTTGACAAGGTCTCTCAATGGGGCCAATGTTTACCAAGAACAGGAAACAAGCACTTTGCATTAAATCAAGACATTGCCATGTGTGAGAATGCAAAGTTATCAGTGGCCTGGCCCCCTTGGGAAACAGCAAACACTATGATGTTTTCGGTTCCAGTACCACAACACATTAAAGTCTAGTCTTCATCTACCCTCTCTCGCCTCATGCATATACCTACATTCTAAAATAAACATTAAACTATGTATTATATTATATATTATATATTATATATTATATATTATATATATAATATATATATTATATATATATATAATATATATTATATATGCAGAAAAGTGGTTTCACTAAGAGTACGATAGAGCTGCACCCAATTTCACTAAAGCACCTCCTAGCAAGATTTATCTATATATATACTATAATATATATAGTATATATAATAAATATATATTATATATATTATATATATTATATACTATATATAATACTATATATATATTTATATACTATATATATTATATATATACATATATAATAGTATATATATATATATATATATATATATATATATATATATATATTATTATATATTATATTATAATTATATATATATATAATATATATATATATACGGTATTATATATAATAATAATTATATATATAATATTATATATATATATAAATATTTACTATTATATATATATATATAATATATTATATATGCTATTTATTAAAGCATCAAGCATGTAACTAAAATACTATAACAGCTACAAGGAAAATTAATAACATTTTTGATTTCACGCAAGCGAATTTCATCATCGATAGAACTTAAACAAAAAATTATTTTATTCTAATATTTATTAATAACACACTAAATATTATAATCTTAGGTTTGGCAGCGTAAGCTCTCATCAACCTCCGCAACCGCATGCTCTCATCAACCTTCCATTTCTGCAAGTAGTGCTAGAGCAGAGTTGCCTAAATATTGTTTTATTATGTCTGGAGGAGAATGTTAATTTTCTTTTTTATCCTTTTTAGGGGGTTCGAAGCCGAAGGATTGACAGGGGAAGGGACGCGGGACGTCTCTCCACGTCCTTCCCCCGGTGGGCCGAGAACTGACTCATGTCATCTTTGTGATTTAACGCTTGGGATATCTTTTAGTTAAAAAAAAAATCTGACATTTGGCAATCTTGCGATGGGCAAGAATAAGCGATGGAGTCCTTCTTCTTTGTCACAGACTACTTCTGTACTTTTCCCTATTTTTTTTATCATAAGGAGTTTTCTCATACATTTGTAACAATTTTACTAATTTTTTTGGTGTTTTGGGTGTTTCAAGGTGTATGGTCTTAGTTGGTGGATATTTCATTTTTTTTTTAATTTCATGGATAAAATTTGATTTGCATTCAAAGCGTTTTTAATAAATTTTTCCTGTAGTTTGTTTAGAGTTATGTTGGCGCAGCTTCAGGTGATCTTGATAGGTACCATATATTATTATATATATATGATATATAATATATATATATATTATATATATAGTATAATATATATATATATATATAGTTATTATTTATAGTATTACTATATATATATTCTGGTCCGATTTGTTAATAACCATCCTCATTCGACCATAGCAGGGTAATAAACGCAGTGTTAACAGGGTCAATTCCTCTTAAGGATTTTTATTTCATTCCTTCTAATTCCAAAACAATGAATTTGTGAATGATGTTTATAATCTGAAAAAATGTAGGGGTTGTCGTGTGAAGGATGTACTACTTTTTTCCGAGAATAAACTTTGGTGACCTATATAAAGAGGATAGATAAGTTTTAGGGGGAGAATATGTTCTGGCGCGATATAATTGGTGGGTGTGTATGTAGATAGTTGGTGGAGGGATATTGTGTGTGGATAGATTGTATTGATGTGTGTGTTGAAATGGGATGTGATTTGTTGGGCTGTGGTAGTATGTGTGTGTTGTGGGGGTTGTTGTGGGGGTTGTTTTTAATGTAGGGTTGGAAAGGGAGGATGTTGGGTAAGTGGTTTGAGGTTGGTTTGTGTAGTTATGTATTGGTGGGGGGGAAAAAGAGTTGAAGTCGTGTTGATTTATGGATAGGGGGGGGGTTTGTGTGAGACTATTTTTGTTGCGTTGTGGGGGGTGTTGTGTGGGTGGTGGGTGGTGTGAGTGTTCAGTTCGGTTGGTCGCCTTTGAGTGATCTAAATGTTTTTAGATTGTGTATTGGGTGATTAACGACGGTGGGTAGTGAGAGAGTGAGTTGTCGTGGGTGTTGGGTGTGGGTTGGTTTGCGTTCAATTTAGTGATTGGAGGTTGGTGTTAGGTTTTTTCTTTGGTGTGTATTTTTGATGTGGTTAAAGGATATTAGTTGAGGTGTTTAGGATATCGTAGAGGTGATTGATTATAATATGATTTTTAAATTGTACAATGGCAGAGTCTCGTTTGATGTTAATTTTTTGGGGAAGAGATGATTTCTGGAAACAAGATAGTCTTGTCACTAAATGATATCAATACATAATTTCTTCATTTTTAAACAATAATATTTTGATAAGTAAAGGGGGTTTTGTTATGGAGCGGTTATGTGCTTTAAGGTATTGTTGTTTGTATTTTTGTAGTTTGTGAATTATTGGTTTGTTATGTGAGTTATAGTGGTAGCGATATTTGTTGGTGGGTTTGGTGGTTTTTGTGTGATGTCGTTAGTGTTAGTTGTGTGTTTGTTTATATGTGAGTTGTGTGATTGGAGTAGTGGTTTTGTTGTGCGTTGTGTATGGTGGTGAGTGGTAATGTGTTTTGAGTCAGTGGCTGTTTTTTGATACCTTTAGATTAATCGTATTATGTGTGGGTGTTCACTTGGCAGTTATGTGTGAATTATATGTTTTTTAGCGTAGCTTTGTTCCAAGGGTGAGGTAAGAAAGGTGTTGGTTGTGGAGGAAGGAGTGTTTTGTGGTTGCTATAAGTATTTATTTTGGAGTGCGTTAATGCTTTCTGCTCGTCTTTGGTGTTTTTTGTAGCCTTTAGATTGAATTTGGATCTTGGGCGTAAATGTTAAGATGGAGAAAAATGCAGAAATATAATGTAGAGTTCACAATTTATTTTGGCCGAGAGGGTGATGAGGGTGGACATGTGTGGGGGAACTGGTGGGGTTGGTGGTGGTTGTTGGGGGGTTGGTTGGGGGTTTATTGAGTTAGTTAGGCTATGCAAGGTTGTATGGGGTGATTATTCGTTTTAGTTTGCAGTTGAGTGAGTGTAAGGCGTAGTTTGTTGTGTAGTGGTTTTGTGGAGGTTGTCGTTTATTAAGTTGTTGGCGGGTGGGGGGTTCACTTGTTCTAAGATATAGAGATAAGGGGTGAAGACTCTGGTGTGAGGTTGTAGTATGGTGGTTTAGGATTTTTCGGCGGTGTTTGGTGCGCGTTTGCTTCTATAGGAGTTATTATCAAGTAGGGCTGGGTGTTGTTTTGGGGGGTTGGTGTTTTGGAGGTTTGAGGCGTCGTGGATTGGGTTTTTTTTTTGTAGTGGTCTGTTTGATTTTTTTTTTGGTTGGTAAGCTCTTGGGTTGTTGTTGATGCGGAGGTGGGTCGGGGTTGGTCTGTTGCGGCTCGCGTAAGTTATCTGGATTCGTTGGAAGTTGAATGATTTGGTGCTGTTGAGATTTGTTGTTTCGGCTATATTGTGGGGTTTTCTTGCTCTCTGGTGTGTGGTGGGCGTATAGTTGAAGTATGTGTATAGAGTTTATGTGTTAGGTGGGTGTTTGGTTTGTTTCTTGGTCGTTTTGTTGTATGTGTGGGGTGTGTGTGTTTGGTTTGGTGTGCCCATTGTTCTCTCTTGGGCTTGATGCGGTGGCGCTGCCTTTGTGAGTTTCTGTGTCTAATCTTCTATATATGTATTCCCCTGGGTGTGCGTCGTGGGGTGTGTGTCAGTTTTGGTGCTCCCTTATGGGTCAGTATTTCTTGTGTCATTTTGCCGTCGGTGGGTGGGGGTCCTCGTGGTCTATGCAAAGTTCTGTGGTGCTGCGCTTTGGTCTTTTTTTGTGTGGTGGTGTGTTGCGCTGGGTGGGTGGGGCGGTGGTAACTGAGTGGTAAGGTTATTATGGGTCGTAAGAATGTGAGTGGTTAGTTGTGGAAAGCAAATGCTGGTGAGTGTGTATTGTTGATGATGAGATATTCCTAAGGGAGTTGTCCTAGATTTAGTGGCTGGAAAGTTGTGGGGAGTGTGTAAGGCATATAGAGGTGTGTATTTATCCTTGGGGTTGGTGTTGGGAATGTTGTTGGTGTGTGGGGTTGGAATGCATTTTATTATTACTTCTGTGGTTTTCGTAGTTGAGGGGTGCTCTTGGGTTTGTGGGTTGCTTGCTGGGATTTTACGTTTCAAGGGAAGCTTTAAAAAAGTTGTCCGGAGTCAGGTAATAGCAAAAGATTAGGTTAATGAGACCCAAGTTAGTTAATTTTTTATTGTCAACAAAATGTGGTGAGGTGTATCGAAAAAGGGTACTGTGGTGTTGGTGGGGGGGAATGGTGTTCGGGGTGAGGGGTGGTTAGGGGGTGTATTATGAAGGTGCTGGTTGGAGTGGTTGGGTTCGTGCTGTAAGAAACGGTGGTGGGAAGGTTTGTGTGCGTGTATTCGGGTGTGTACTGGAGATGGCTTTGAGAAGGTTGTGAGGTGTTTTGCTGGATGAGGTGGAGACGTGGGGTTTTTGTTTGTGTGAGATCTTTGTTGGTCGGGTATAGTTTGAGTGAGGTAGTTTTGTTTGTAGATATTATCCAGATATATTAGTGGTGTCGTAGAATTTGTTCTTGATTGTCAGATGGATTTGGTGAAAATAGTATTGTGTCATGACAAATAGGATGGATGCTGGTGGTGGTGTTTGCTATAAGAGAGAGGTGGAGATGTCTCTGGAGAGGGGAGTGTTATGAGATTCTAGGTCCGTAAGTAGCTGGTATATTGATGAATCTTATATTCAAAATTACAGAGTGACGGAATTGCACGTGTAAAACAGGAATATTAGTCCTAATTAGCTAAACATTAGAATATTACCTTCTACGAATTGGGTCTTGGGTTGAGTGGGTGTGGTATTGTGTGAGTGAAGTTTCTCGTTTATAGTGTGAGAGTTGTTGGGTGTGTGTGGGCGTGTGATGATGGGAGGTTGTTTTTTGGTGTAGTTGTTAATTTGTGGTTTGTGGGGAGGATTGGCTGCTCTTGTAATAGTGGTTGTGGGTTGATTCGTCTGTTTGGGGGTTGGTTGAGTTGTTGGGTGTGGTGTTGTGCGTGTGTTGGCGTGTTTTGGGATTGCTGGGTGCGGGGGGGGTTGTTTTGGGAAATGATGGTGTTTTTTGCTGTGGTGGAGGTTGGGGTGAGTGTTCGGGTGTGTTGGGTCGGTTATGGTGGCTTTGTGTTGGTTCTTTCTGTTGTTTGTGGGTTGGGTTTTGCTGGGGGTGTATATCTTTGATACCTGGGGTTGTGGTTTCTAGTCGGTGTGGGGTTTTTCTAGTGAGGTTATTGGGAGTGCACAGGTTCGTAAATTTGGCGTCGATTGTTTATGTTGGGTGTGGGGTGTGAATTGGATTATATCGTTGTGGGTTGGGCTTTTGTGTGGAGTTGGCTTGTTGTGTTGAGGTGTCGTTTCATGAACATGGTTGTGTGTCTGTAGGTTTTCTTACGATATAGGGCGTGGTGTGGCTAATAAGACGGTGTAGAGGTCATAGGTTGGAGTGTGGTTGGGTTGTGGTTGATTAATTGGTAGGGGATTCGGTGGTGCACTATGAGTGAAGATAATGATAGTGTATAATTATATATGGTGAGTGTGGTGTTTCTGGGCTCCAGGTTGTTGGTTCTTGTTTGTGTGTGATTGTTGTGGTTTGGTTTTGTTGGGTGTTGTTTGAGGAGTGTGTAAGCGGGTTGATGATTCGCGTGAGTGATGGGATTTGGGGGAAGGTTGGATATGGTTTATATCTTTGTTTGGTTTGGTGGATTTGGTTGGTTTGTGGTTAGGTAGGTTTTGGTAGGGTTGGTGTTGGTTCGAGGGGGTGGTTGTTGTAGTGGAAGTGGGGTAGTGGATTGTTGGGGTTGTTTCGGTGGTTGGGTTGTTTGTTTGGTGTGGCGCTTATGGGTCGTGTCGTTTGTGATGGTGAGCCACTGGGTGTGGTTGTGGGGTGTTCTAGTTGAACTGGATGCTTATCTATAATCTTGATTTGTTGATAAGTGAGGTTG
>JABUQX010044714.1:0-12500 GCA_015478945.1 Trachelipus rathkii
AGAAATAGTGATTAAAAAAGTTACTGGCGGGAAGAGAGAGATTTGGAGAGAGAAGGAAGAGAGAAGAGGAGAGATAGAGAGGAGAGAGGAGAAGGAGAGAGGAGAGAGAAAGGAGAGAGAGAGAGAGAGAGAGAGAGAGAGAGAGAGAGAGACGGAGAGGAGAGCAGAGAGAGAGAGAGAGACGGAAGAGAGAGAGGAGAGAGAGGAGAGAGAGAGACGAGAAGAGAGAGAGAGACGAGAGAGAGAGAGAGGAGGAGGAGAGAGAGAAGAGAGAAGAGAGAGAAGAGGAGAGACTGAGAGAGATGATGGATTGAGATCGAGATGAGATGAGAGAGAGAGAGAGACGAGAGAGAGAGAGAGAGAGAGAGAGAGAGAGGAGAGAGAGAGAGAGAGAGAGAGAGAGAGAGAGAGACGAGAGATGGGAGATGATGAGAGAGAAGAGGATAGACAGAGAGAGAGAGAGACGAGGAGAGGAGAGAGAGAGAGGAGGAGAAGAGAGAGAGAGAGAAGAGATGAGAGAGAGAGAGAGATCATTGAAGCAGATGAGAGAGAGAGAGAGAGGAAGAGAGGAGAGAGACGAGACGAGAGAGAGAGAGAGAGCAGAGAGACGAGAGAGAGAGAGAGAAGAGAGAGAAGAGAGAAAGAGAGACGAGAGAGAGAGAGAGAGAGAGAGAGAGAAGCGAGAGAGAGAGAGAGAAGAGAGAGGAGAGGGAGACGAGAGAGAGAGAAGAGAGAAGGAGAGAGAGAGAGAGAGAGAGAGAGATGATGAGAGAGGAGAGGAGAGAGAGAAGAGAGAGAACGAGAGAGGAGAGAGAGAGAGAGAGAGAGAGAGAGAGAGAGAGAGAGAGAGACGGAGAGAGAGAGAGAGAGAGAGAGAGAGAGAGAGAGAGAGAGAGATAGAGAGAAGAGAGAGAGAGGGAGAGAGAGAGGGAGAGAGAGAGAGAGATCGGTATATATATACCGTATATTTATTACAGTTGTCACCACCACTCGAGCAGAGCCCTATCAGGAGGGAGTGTTGTTACGCCTCAAAAGTTCACCAACTAACGAAATAAATTACGCAGATTAGCAAGACGCAGCGTTAAAGTAAGGAGATTTAAATTCAACAGAAACACTAAGATGAAGAGATTCAAATAACAGAAGTGTCGAAAGAAGGAAGCACCGCAGCCGAAACTAGTCTGGATTACCAATATCAACACAAACTCATGTGAGAGTAAGGCACCTTGTTTTACGAGGGCGTTGTAAGGTGGTGGTACGCGAGTGATAAGTTCCTTCGAATACCTGCCGCTGCGGTACCTATATAAAAAAAAAAAAGAGAGATAAAGCACCAACATCGCACCGCAAAGATTGAGGGTCAACTGAAGTGGAAAGTACAGAACAGTTTATAAGCCTTTTGGCCTTTGACTCGACCTCTAATCCAAAAAGCGGGTGCAACAGAGCCCCAGATGATGCAGAGCAGTACTCTCATGCAAATGCAGATGAGGCCCTTGTATAACTTGAATAACTAAGAAGAGGAAAAAAGTCTCACAGTCTAAACAGAACTCCCAGTTTCTTTGAGGCTGCCCTTGCCAACATTGTGATGTGAGGTTTCCAAGACATTTTTTTGTTTATGTTAAGGCCAAGGATGTTTATATTGTCAACAGGAGAGACGAGAGAACCGTTAGGAAAGTTAGATGGTGCCTTAGAGAGGGAGATTTGCAGAAGTTGGGTTTTTAAAGAATTGAATTTCACAAGGTTGAGACGACCCCACCCGGAAATTCTTTCCAGATCAGCGAGAATAGAATTGGAAAGATTAAGACGAGAGGCAACTCTAGAAGTAAAAGGGGGAGTAGAATTGAAATGAGTGAAGAATGAAGGATCGAGTCATCGGCTTATGGGTTGATAAGAGTTAGATGTGCAGGTGAGAAGATCATTATTGAAAAGTAGGAGTAAAATAGGAGATAGGACAGAACCCTGAGGAACACCGTTATTGACAGAAAAATGAAGGAGTCGCCCCATGAACAACAATCTATACTGAGCGATTGGAAAGAAAACTAGGCATAAGTAAGCAAAGAGAGGGAGGAAACCCAAAGGAGGGGAGCTTTGAGAGCAGTGACGCGTGCTATACCCAGTCAAATGGTTTGGATTTTTTCAAGGCCCCCCGTAGTTCCCTATGGCGTAAAACCATAAATCAGTAAGATAGGAATGAATATCGCCAGTAGGCCTCGAGCGCCGAAAGCCGTGACTGGCCGGATCGGACTAGAAGTGAATGACGATACCAGAATAATCTCAAGAAATGAGAGTTGAGAATGATATCAAAGATCTTTAAAAGAACACAAGAGAGTATTAGGGCGATAGTTAGTAAGATCAGAGTGACTTCCTTTTTTCGGAATAGGTTGGACATGTGCATGCTTCCAATACTGAGGGAAAGTGTTAATATTGAGACATAGAGAATATAGTTGAATGTGGGGCGGAGTTAGCACAGAAGTTCATTCCCGCAAAACTCAGGGAGGAACGCCATCCGGGCCACTCGCCTTCCTAACATTCACAGAATTCATAGATTTCAAGAGCCATGACCTGTTCAATCGTAATCTCAAGCAAGACATAGGTCATCTGAGAAGAGAAGATTGCTGGAGTAGTTCAGGGTTGAGCTAGAACAAACAGGACGACATAGAAATTAGCCTACTCAGTTGGAGAATGTTAACAACAAACCATCAGTATCGAATCAAGAGGAGAAGGCAGATTTGACAGAAGTGTAATAGAGATGTTTTTGGCAAGAGGCTGAAAGGTTTAGAGAGAGAGAACATAATATATATATATAATATTATATTATATAATATAATATATTACTATATATATATTATATATTAATCATATATATAACATATATAATATATATATACTAATTAATTATATATATATATTAATATATATATATTATATATATATATATATTATAGTATATATATCACAATATAAAATATAAAATAGACCGTTTTTTGTATTAAGTCATTTGTGTGTTACGATCGGTAAGGAACTGCTTACATAGACTTTGCCCGAAGTTTCGTACCAAAGAAACGACCATGATTTTCTTACGAAGTTGTACTTTCTTGTTTACAAAATTGTAATCAGCGTGTTGTCATAGAAGTCAATCGATTTAGAATAACAGAAATAAAACATAACAAATGGTTTATATTACAAATAATTGATCAACGATTGTGATGAAGATTACCCATTTGGAAGAAATTATATTTAAAGTTTATTTATTGCAAATGGAACATTCATCAATTCAAATGGGCCTACCACGTCGGCCATATTGTTCTGTACATTTTTGTGTAAGCACATCCTAAATTGGACATTTTTTACGATTATGTGCGCATAGTTTGACAAAAATGAATGCAAAACTCAAGCATTTCTTTAACGTTTCGTAAGCGCAAATTGAAAAAACAAAGACGACTTATCAATATAGCAGCCGTTTTCGTTTTTGCCATTTGTGCTTGCCCGGAAACGTAAGAATTGCTCGAGTTTGCGTTCGTTTTTGTCAAAGTTGGGACAAAATCATAAGAAATGCCCAATTTAGGACGTGCTTACGCAAAAATGTGAATAAAAACCGCCTGAAGGAAAATCAGGCGGTTTTTTTTGTTGGAAAAATTTCAAATGGAATGTTTTTTAATTTCAAAAAAGCAGTTTAAATATACAGTATAATTTCTTCCAAATAGATAAACTCCATCACAATAGTAAATCAATTATTTATAATACAAACCATTTGTTGTTTTTATTTCTGTTTATTCCAAATCGATGGGCTCCATCACAACAGCTGATTCCACTTGTTTGCAAAAGCAAACTTCGTAAGAAAGTGAGGTTGTTTTTCAACTAAATTCGGGCTAAAACTGAGTAAACACATATATTACCGAGCGTAAGCACAAATGACAAAAGTGGAAATGGTCTAGGTCAGATAGATCAGTAAATTATCTGACAATTGCGGATATGCTCTTGATTCAAAACTTTCAACGGCTGTTTTTGAAAGAAAGCCTCGCTACATTTTCCTACGTTGAAATGTAAGAAACATTGCGATTGATTCATAAACAAATTTCTAATTTTTTTTTTTTTTTAAACTTTCCTTGTAATCTTTATGGCATTTTTGAAAATGTAATTAAATAATTTTTACAAAAAATATTAGGCTTTTTTCTTCAATTTTTTTACCACAATAATTACTAAAAATATTTGATAAAAATAAACTTTTGTTGCCTAGCAAGAAAATTTAAATTTGTTTTAAGTTTTGGTGGCAACATTTCCTGCAAAAAGTACAGTGCACACACACACAAGATGGTCCGAAAATTATAACAGTGGATTGAAGTGTTATAATTTTAATTTTATATACTATATATATATATATATTATATATATATAATAATATAATATTATATATAATATAATAATAATATATACTATATATATTATATATATATATTCTATATATATAATATATATATATATATTATATATATAATATATATATATACTAATATATATATTATATTATATATTTATATATTTATAATATTATTATATCATATTATATATATTAATATATATATATATATATATATATATATATATATCAATTTAAAGACCCAAAATGTTTGGTATCAGCAAAATTTTACCGATGCCAATACTACCAGGGCTGCTGAGTTATAAAATAAATTTTTCAACTCAGACCCCTTAAATTCAAATTTGAATTTTCAACTCTGACTCCACTTAAACAAAAATTTTTGACTCTGACTCCACTTAAACAAAAATTTTCAACTCCGACTCCAGCAGTCAAATTCAAAATTTCGACACAATTCCGCTAAAAGACACCAATCTTGACTACAAACATCAACTAAGTCATCTATAAACATAATTATTGCAATAACTTAAAAAAAAAAAGTACAATGCCATCTAACAGCACCAAAACCAAAACATAGACTGAGTTGTCAAAGTAGCTGATGAAGTGCAGAAGTGGTAACTTGACTTCAGAAATCAGAATCCTTGAATGAGTGAATGACTCAATCAACTAATAGTGACTCTGAGTATGGTCACTCGTGAAGTCGTGAGTCGTGCTTTTTTTTTTTTACCAATGTTAAAGTGAATAGTGGTCATCATAAATTAATAATAATAATAATAATAATAATAATAATAATAATAATAATAATAATAATAATAATAATAATAATTCTCTAAATTTTCGACTCCAACTCCACTTACACAGGAATTTTCGATTCTGACTCCACTTGCACAGAATTTTCGACTCCGACTCCCCAGCCCTAGATACTACTACTCACAAAATTACTGATACCGATACCATGGTATCGGTGCATCACTAATAAGAACCTTCGTGGAGAATTATATATGGTAAATGTAAATGAATTAAAAAAAAATACTAAAAGCATAAAATTCTTTTCACTACAACATTTATTTGTTTTGTTTTTTTTTCATTTATTTAGAAGTTTCTTTATATGTCCATTATTTGGTAGATTGTTCATCAGTCCCGAAATAAGACTGAACCTTATTATTGGGAGAAACATTCTCTCACTGACTATTTGAGTAAGGATAAAACTAGTTAATTTAGTTTACTTATATAAATTACATTAACTTTACTTCTCATAATTAGTGTATTGGGGAATGGGAATTAAAGACTCCTGTTCGGGAAGTGCCGGCTATTCTTATTAAACCCCCGGGGAACATCTTAACAACCTCTCAATAGCTCTCCCTTACAGCAAGAACAGGTGCCATCAAGCTACGGATTTTGAGGAGAAAAAGATTGAGTTGAAGATGGAATAAACCTGCTAATTCCTTCGGGATTAAAGTCCCTACCTTTTCAACAGGCAATGAAGTGTCCTCCGAGTCAAAGCATGATTTAAACCAAGGTTAGGTAGCAAAGAGATGCAATACCCCAATTAGCATAATTAAGGAGAAAGAAAATACTTTAGGACATGGTTGAACTGCTGGAGAGAAAGCATTATAATTAAGAGCTACAAGGTTGTGCTTGAGTTACCAATAGCGGGAAAAATGCTGTATTTATATATAGTGGTGAAGCATAAGTCAAGAGTATTCAAGAATTGGTTAAGGTGATCTGGGATGTGTGTAGGTTCCTTAAACAATTGTTCCAGATCATTGAGAATATTGAATGTTTTAGCCTCCTCCCAACCTGTTATCAGTATGAGAGGAGCCTAGCCACTCAGTGCGGTGTACATTGAAATCCCATATGTGGAGGACCTCAGCATTTGGATAAGAAGTAACAGCGGTAGTAAGTTATTCAAAAAAAGAAACAGAAAATATATTCTATTAGGGGAGCAGTAGCAAAAACACAAGATAATAGTAATAAGAAAGATCTTAAGCCCTAGAATTTCAAAGTTAGGAGATTAAAGGTTTTTGAGATGTGTTATAGAGTATTAATGTTTATATAGGCACAGACTCTAACCATTTAGTTAGAAATTGGGAAAAAACTGTAGTTAAACACATTAAGGTTAATGAAGAAAGAATCCCTTGCTAGCTGAGTCTCAGACAGAATAAAAGGTTAAGACGAAAGTTAGAGTTGATATTCCACAGATTCAAAGTTACCATGGAGCAACAGACATTGGCAAAGTCAATGAAGAGACCCCATCTATGACCACCCTTACTCCTATACTTGACCTAGTAATTTGATCAACCACACACAAAACATTCGTACTCACAATTGCACTAACCTTATATTAAACTAAAACCCAAAGTAAATAAGAGTTGTAATATATATATATATATATATATATATATATATATATAAAATATATATATTATATATATATATGTTAAAATATACTATATATCCATTATATATATCTATATATATTATATATATTATATATATATATTATATAATATTATATATATAATATAATATATACGTACTTACTTGAATTGCATGGTGATAACATGCAAAGGATTGAGCAAGTATATAAGTTGCTTTGTTCCAAATTTAAATCCAATCTCAATTCCAAAAGTCATGGACACTATGACTAAGAGTAGCCTCTTCCCACCTCTGTCTTTCTATAAGATATACTCATATATAATTATATATATATATATATATATATATATAATATATATATATATATATATATATATATATATATATATATATATATATATATATATATATATATATATATATATATATATATATATATATATATATATATATATATATAGTCATCCCTCATAGACACAGGGGTTAGGTTAGCATTATAGGCGACATCACATAAAATTTTAACACCCCTAAAAAATAATTAATTTTAAAATTTTTACCTTTGTAAAAGGTGAATACAATAGAAGCAGTATTTTATTTATCCTTAATAATAATTGAATAAATTTGAGGACAATGTTATTTACAGTACAGTACATAAACATATTTTATTGACTAGTTAATTAGTAGGATATTTATTACATTACAGTACAGTACTGTACATATCTGAAATTGAACAAAAAAAAAAGTTTTTTTAAATGAAAAAAAAAAACAATGTATAAACCTTTATAAATTTGGATAAAACTTTTTTTATATATTTAATTGAATAGAACGTTAGAAATAAAAAGACAGCAAGAAGCCACATGGGCCTATCGAGACTCCCAGTCAAGCCAACAGAATCAATTACCAAACAACATGTTCATGCAAATCCACAAAGCACCCTAGGGCTTGTCAATAACTTATAAATTATACACAAAGTCTACAACTAAAAGAAAAAAAAAAAAGTACTTTAATATAAAATTTTAAAGTTAATCCAATTGCGCACAAAAATAGTTTCTTTCACAGTGTAAATGATGTTGAAGGAGTTAGAGATGAAGGCAGTTCTGAATCTGTAGATTGCTTAGGCTGCTTTTTTGAGAAATACATCGTTATCGGTAACTGACCCTTTTGCCTTTTTAGCTCACCAAATATTTCTTCATATGCTTTAAATCATTTTCAATTTGTCTTTTAATTTTGGGACTGTGTTCCATTGAAAGATTTTTGTCAACAATGAAATTATTTACTGTAACTGTTTTGCCATACTAAACAATTCACCTAATGTATTTAAATCCCAATAATTTACTACAGCATTTTCTTCATCATCATCTCCGGTATCAGAAACCGAATTAACAAGTTCAGCTAACTCTTCATTCGTTAGTATCTCCTTCTTCCCTTCAATTATTTCTTCAATTTCTTTTTGGCGAAGGTCTTCAAATCCATCACCACCAATGTGATGAGCAATTGCAACAATGTTTACAATTTCATTTTATGCAGCTGGAAATCCTTGAAAATCTGTAACGCATTCACTCCATAAATTTTTCCAGCAAGCATTAATGAGTATGGTTTAAGTTGATCAATTGCCTCCTTAACATAATTTACACAGTCTGCAATATTTAAAGATTTCCAGTAGTTCATGACGTTTGCATTCGGATCCTCATCAAGAAAATTATGAATTCATGTGAATGTTGTATTTTTATGTAATTAGCTTTGAAACATCAAATCGCTCCTTGATCAAAAGGTTGAAAAATTGAAATTGTATCGGCTGCGAGAAATACAACTTCAACATTCTCATTGGTAATTTTAAGCTCTTCTGGATGACTGCCAGCACTATCAAGCGTTAACACCACTTTCCTTTCCTGGCATTCCTTTATTTTCAAGGTAACTTCTGATTTCTGGAATGAAACACTTATGAAACCAGTCTTTAAATAAATCAACAGTGGCCCAAGCCTTTTTGTTGGACTGCCAGAAGACTGGAAATAGATTTTTATTTTTCCCTTTCACACAACATAGGTTTGCTAATTTATGAAGCAAGCAAGGTTTTATTAAGTGGCCAGCTGCATTGCCGCAAAACAATATTGTCACACGATCCTTTGCTGTTTTGAAGCCTGGGGCTTTTCTTACCTTATATCAAAGAACCCAAAAACTTTAATGGAGATCTTTTATTGCTTAAAGGATGCTCTTTCACATAGTGCAAGTAATTATAAAATTAAAATATTCACATCGAGAAATGACTGCTCCTAAAGTTGGTCAAATTTGATGGACACAATTATTTTTTCAAGTTTGAAAACAAATATCTGAGCTAATATAAAAGCATGGAAGCTTAAAAATGAACTTTGTAGAGATTTCCAGCTGGTTAATTAAACTGTCAGAACAGAAAGCTACTATAAATTTATGTTTTCAATTTATAGAGGATGAAAATGCCGTTTTCAGATTTCTCGAACGTTCTTCAAGCAAAGTTTAGAACTCAATTGTGAAAAAAGTAAACCTTTCTGAGTAATGGCAATACAATATTTGTGTTTATCTCAAAGAGTTGAAGAAGTATTTTAAGTTTCAGGTCTCTCACTCTAATGGTTGTTCTACAGCAATCTGTAGAATTTTTTAACAAAAATTTTTTGGTCGATAAATTCAGTGTCAGGCACCTTCACAAAATATCTAATCATTATTTTGAACTTGAATTTTGGATTACTCTATTAAAAGACTTTATGCATGAACAGGCCAAGTTTCATCAAAATCAATGGGGGTCGAGCAGGGAAAATCTTCAAAATTGGCCCACTTGATATGGAATGACCCATATATATATAAATATAATATATATATATATATATATATATATAATATATATATATATATATATATATTATATATATATATATATATATATACTTATACTATATATATATTTAGAAATATATATCATATTATATATATACATATATATATATAATATATATTATATAATATATATATATATATATATATATATACGGTATATATATGCGGCATATATGCGGTATATATAACAAAAAGTGAAATAGTTTTTAAAAACTAAGCAGTTAGGTATGCATAATTGATAACTAAAATTGAAAAAAAGTTTACAAAAATATGTCCCTCAATATTTTATCCTAAAGCAAGAATGAAAGGGGCTAAAATAATATATAATAGTAGTAGTAATAATAATAATAGTAATAATAATAATAATAATAATAATAATAATAATAATAATAATAATAATAATAAAATAATAATAATAATAATAATAATAATAATATCCCTGTGTGGGGAAGAAAATTTCGACAACATACTTTCTGTGTGACATTGTAAGAGGTGACTAAATGAACAGCAGTAGCTGGGTTAGGGTTGATCATGCATGCCTCAGATATCTGGTGCATGTTTGCATATCCTACCTTTAATTCTGGGGAGCCAAGGGTCAGCAGATGAGGATGTTGATGATGATGATGATGATGATGATGATGATGATGATGATGATGATGATGTATGTGATGGATGAGTGATGATGATGATTGATGATGATTGATGATGATGATGATAGATGATGATGATGATATGATGATAATGATAATGATAATAATAATAATAATAATAATAAAATAATAATAATAATAATAATAATAATAATAATAATAATAATAAAAATAATAATAAAAACATGTTTAAAATAAAAAGCATTTAAAACAGAGTTTGAAACTGATTTTTAAGCCTTATTTGGTTACAAATAACGATATACCCATAAATCAGCTGATAATTAATTGGTAATCTGCCATTTTAAACTGATTAAATGATTTTCATATTCAGCCATTCTTTTCTATTAAAACACAGCCATTTCGTCTCTGCCAAAAAAATCATCTGTTAGCTTAAATGTGGAATGAATTTTGACCATATTTTTTTTTTTACTACAACTTTTTTTTGGCTAAATATTAGGTTCATTTAATCAAAACAAAAATACATAACATTCATAGGAAAAATTGAACATAGCTCTTAAAAAAGAAATACATTAAAATTTTTCATGTTGGACTGCCAGTTAGAATAACAGACAAGATTGCTCCATCTGGCTAGTAATCCGGACTCCAGCTAAAGCAAAAAATATTTTGATAGGATTAAACAGCCTCCAGCCAAATTCATGGATGGAGTTACAGCACTAGAAATTTTTTTGTCTTTTGTAAAGCTGTATCTCTTAAACCCCTGAGTCCGGAACTCAATATTTTACATGGAGGAACTTAAAAGAGTCCTTTTATGTGTGTAAATTTCAAACTTTTATATACTTGCCCACCTAAGAAAATGAGGTCTAAATTTGGAAACTTTTTTTCAAAGTCATTTATGAATACCCTGTAAAGAAAATATTATTTTAGATGTAACTTCCCAAAAAATTTTAAATTTAAACAAAAAATTGTCTTCCCCCTCCTAAAAACTACTCCAAAAATAACATTTTCAGCAATTTTGATACAAAAGTTTGACATAAAAAATGTTGAAGGAATATTTTTAGTATCAAAATATAAATATGAAAATTTTACAATACAATGTGCTTAACATAATAATATTTGAAATTTGTCCCCGGAAATACCAGAGCCAAGATAATGAAGTTCAAGCTAACTCCTAATAAATGATATAAAAAAAATTACCTACCCAAATGTACATTGAAGTGAAACTATTATGAATAATGAAAAAAATTATGGTTTTGAACAGTCAACATATAAGGCTAACAGCATGCAAAATATAAATGGTTTTAAAAATGGCTTGGCAACCAATCATATGGATTGACCCTCAAACTATCAAGTATCCTCCACAAACTTTCTAAAATAAAAACTAAGTATCTTATACTTTTAAAGCCTATATCACTTTGAGAAAGGTAATCATACCATCAACCTTACCTTACTGTTCGAAATGATGCAGGATAAGTAATATAAAACCATCCTCCTAAAAAATAGATTAATGAAATAATACAACCAAAGAGTGTTTCAAGGATTCTCCTTTTAAATGATAAAAAATTGGCACAATCTGGTCCTCCATTTCCTGGAATCGTTGCATTTACTCCACCATAACACCAATCTAAAATAGTTTCAAAGTTATATCTTGATAAAATAACTTCCATAAAGTTTGTCTGTATAATGTAATATCTGAAAAACAATAAAATTGAAAAAACTCTAAGTAAAATATTGGAAACTGAATTGATTAAAATAAAGTTTTAACAAATAAATCTTCATGTTTATCAATGGAGAAGCAAGTCAATCAATTTGCTTGCTATTATTGTCATTCTGTGTCATTTACACTTAATAAATAAATGCAGGCTCTCAATCCCAACAAAATTTTATTAACTCTATTGAGATCAAAGATATCAAGTATATATTCTGAATTAATAAGTAGGTCTTATTTTAGGTTTTAGGAGGCAAAATCTGTACCTACCTAATAGGGCTGCATTCTCTGCATTCAAAATACAAATAGGAAACTCATTCACATGTTCTATTCTCACAGTCCCACAACTATCACACAAAGCATACATACTATAAATTATTATTAGGTTTACTAGCTTACGTCTGTGCTATAAAGATTTAGAAGTAAACCAAATTTAAGGGATGTTAATGATAAATGTACCTATTATATTACCAACTACAGTTGAATAAATATCACTATCACTAACCTAGGGAAACTTAATTTAACTTTGCTATTAAATTAAAGGGGGTGTTATGCTATAGTTGAATAGTGA
>JABUQX010044714.1:17500-20000 GCA_015478945.1 Trachelipus rathkii
ATAAAAATAAAAAAAAAATATATCTCAGAAACTACAATAGCTACAGCGAAAAAGGAATACATTTTTGAATCTGGTAAAATTTTTGATAGGAAAATGTAAAAACAATAAAAAAATAAAAAAATTGTTAATAATTATAGTAATATGATTTAGAAAGCCTATTTAGAGACCTTTTATGGTTACTCGTTAAAATAGATAGACTTTCTATTAATAATTGTGTTTGTTTTTTTTTAAATAAAGAATTACCTCCAAAGGGTAATACCGCACCGAGGCAGGAGTCGGGTCTCTCGCCTTCGCGGGAACTACGGGTAGACTAATTCCCCCCCTCCTTGGAGGCGTCTCCGGAACCCCCGCTCTTTTGCGTATTTGGGTGTCGCGGGGGTCCCCGCCCCTCCCCTAAGGGGTATGGAAAAGCGTCCCCCAATTTGTTCCCCGTCGCGTCGAGCACCCCGTAAATTGTCCGTTGTAATACCTTTACAAAATTAATATATATATATATAATATATATAATATATATATATAGTATATATATATATTATATATTATATATATATATATATATATATATACTATGTCCCAGCACCCCCCAAAAAAAATTGCCAATTTTTGTTTAATTTTTTTTTTTTTTTTTTTTTTTTTTTTTTTTTTTTTTACATTTTTTCTAAACAAAATTTTACAAGGATTCCAAAATGTATTTCATTTCTCTGTAGGTTTTGTAGTTTTCGAATATGATTTTTTTTTTTTTTTTTTTGCAGTTTCCTCGGTAAATTTTTCCAGGCATTCCAGTAATGTATTCTTTTCCGGGTTAGCCTGTAGTAGTTTTTGAAGATATGTAAAACCTTTTAGTACAATTAAACGTATATAATATATATATATATATATATATATATATATATATAATATATATATATATATATATATATATATATATATATATATATATATATATATATATATATATATATATATTATATATATATATATAATTATATATCGTATAAATTGTTTAAAACTACACTCATACCTCAAACTACAATAGATACATGGGGAAAAGGAATACATCTTTGGAATCCGTAACATTTTAGTGCGGAAAATGTAAAAAAAAAAATAATAAAAAAAAATAAAAAAAAATAACAAAAAATTATATCTCAAAAACTACAATAGCTACAGCGAAAAGGAATACATTTTTGGAATCCTGGTAAAATTTTACATAGGAAAATGTAAAAAAAAATAAAATTAAAAATAAAAATTATTGTTAATAATTATAGTAATATGATTAGAGAGCCTATTTAGAGACCTTTTATTGGTTACTCGTTAAAATAAATAGACTTTCTATTAAATTTTGCTTTTTTTTTTTAACTAAATAATACCCCAAGGGTATACCGCACCGATGGCAGGAGTCGGGGTCTCTCGGCCTTCCGGGGAACTACGGGGTAGGACTAATTTCCCCCCTCCGGGGAGGGTCTCCGGAACCCCCGCTCTTTGGTATTTGGGTGTCGCGGGGGTTCCTCCGCCCCTCCCCTAAGGGGTATGGAAAACGTCCCCCCCTGTGTTCCCCGTCGGCTCGAGCCCCCTACATTGCCGTGTAATACCTTTACAAATAATATTATATAATATATATATATATTATTTGTCCCCTGCTCCTAAAAAAAAAAAAATAGCCAATATTTATTTTATTTATTTATTTTTATTTTTTTTTTTTTACATTTTCCTAACTAAAATTTTACAAGGATTCCAAAAAATGTATTCCTTTTTGCTGTAGCTATTGTAGTTTTTGAGATTTGTTTTTTTTTTTTTTTTTCTACATTCCGGTAAAATTTTACAAGGATTCCAACAATGTATTCCTTTTCCCTGTATCTATTGTAGTTTTGAGATATGAGTTTGTCAGTTTTAAACCAAAAGTGGAGTTTTAAACCAGTTAGTAACAAGTAATATATATATATATATATATATTATATATATAATATATATATATATATTTTTTTAAAAAAAATATCACATGATATATATATTATATATAAATATATATATATATATAGGTAAAAGTTACTTAACGCCCACACGGAACGGGAGCTCGGATCAAAAAAATATTTTCACAGGTAGCCTCTATGATACATAAATAGACGTTTTAGGGGCGAAAATGTTAAAAAAATAAATAAAAAAAAAAACATCTCAAAAACTACAATTAGCCTACAGGAAAAGGAATACCATTTTTGAATCCTTGGTAAAATTTTAGTAGAAAATGTAAAAAAAAAAAGAACAAAAATTATGATTAATAATTATAGAAATATGAGGAGAAAGCCTATTTAAGACCTTTAACGTTACTCGTTAAAATAAATAGACTTTCTAGTATAGTTTTGTTGTTTTTTAAATTAAAGAATACCCCAAGGTATACCGCACCGATGCAGGAGTCGGGGTCTCTCGGCCTTCCGGGGAACTACGGGTAGGACTATTTCCCCCCTCCGGGAGGGTCTCCGGAACCCCCGCCCTTTGGTTGGGTGTC